>JAYMFT010318457.1:0-10031 GCA_038088735.1 Panulirus argus | reverse complement strand
ATATATATATATATATATATATATATATATATATATATATATATATATATATATATATACACACACACACACACTTTTCTGTTTCCTGGTTCACTTGCCTATCTAATTATTTGTATAAGCGGATACTAAATGAATGTGAGAGATACTTTCGCGATACGGAAATGAAATATAGAGTTTGCAACGAGAACTGATGCAGTGTTGGTTGGCCGCAATATGCGAGTCCCCCCCTAAATATTGTTGTGCCGTCAGAAAACAGAATGTGGCGGCAGGAATTTACCTCGTTTCAGCTACTGAAGCTGGAAAAAGAAATGTTCATATGAACCTACTGGTGCGTTTTTATACTCTGATTCGCCGCCTCTGGAGGTGTGATTCATTTTTTGGAGGTTTGATTCACATTTTAAGGAGTGATTTTCACTTTTGGAGGTATTATTCATATTTTGAGGAATTATTAACTCTTGAAGGTATGATTTATATTCGGAGTGATTCAGTTTTGGAAGTATGATTCACATTTGAGGGAGTGATTCAGTTTTGGAGGCGTGATTCACATTTGAGGGAGTGATTCACTTTTGGAGGTATGATTCACCTTTTATAATCACTTATGAAGGTATGAGTCACATTTTGAGGTGTTATACACCGTTAGAGATGTTGGTCACCTTTGCAGGTATGTTTAACTTCTAGGAAGTGTGACTCATTTTTGAAAACATGATCACTTTTGGGGGGGTATGATTGCCCTTTGGAGGAGTGATTCCCCTTTGGAGGTATGATTCCCTTTTTTGGAAATGCGATTCACTTTCGCAAGTCTGATTCGCTTATGGAAGTATGATTCGCTTTGGGAACCATGATTCACCGTGAAAATGAATCTGCTTAGGAATTACGATCCATTTTTGGAGGTGTGGTTTACTTTTAGAGGTGTAACCAGCTTTTGTAGGTATAGATAAGATTCATATTTTGAGATCTGACTTTCTCTTTTGAAGGATATGATTCCCTTTTAGGGGTTACGCCTCATATTTTTGGAGATGTCATCCACCTTTGGAGGTACGATTCAGTCAGCGTTGGAGGTGTAGTCGCTTGAGCGTGTGTTGGGAACAGGCCTCACACCTCGTTGGCTATTCCTTGTTCATTATACATCGGACGCTTCAAATCTCACCGGCTATTCATCATTTGTGATGAGTCGACCGGCCGACTGTTAAAACTCACCAGTTCTCTGTAATTTATGAGGCACAGACCGCTACAGGGAAATGGCCTTCGAGATTCAGAAGGGGTGTGAACGAAGAAGGTGTTGTTGATTTAAAGGGGATCATATAACACCACTCTCCCTACAGCGATCATTGTATCAGTCATGTAAAACGCCAGTCTTCGTATAACGAGCATTTTGACAGTTCTGTGATAACGCCAGTCATCTTAGGGCGATCATAACAACGAATACATAGCTTTTGTCTCCGTACATGGAGCGTTATGACAGTACTCTGATGATATGGTGGCCGATCTCCTGTATGCTGTGTGTGTGTGTGTGTGTGTGTGCGTGCGTAAGGTAGGGAGGGGGAGGCGAGGCCAGTGGTGTAGGAGACAGTTTGTCGCCATGAACTTTTACGATAACACAAACGAGGCCCCCACGTCCCCCACACGACCGTCCTGTCCCTCCTGTGACTCTCCTGTCCCCTCCCATGACTCTGCTGTCTTTTCTGTGACTCTCCTGTCCCTCCCATGATCCTCCCGTCCCTCTCACGAATCTCCTGTCCCTTCTGTGACTCTTACGTTCCTTCAGTGACTCTCATGTCCCTCCCATGACTCTCCTGTCCCTCCCAACGACACTCCGGTCCCTCTCACGACTCTCCTGTTCCCGTCCCAGTGACTCAGACCATCTACGTAATCCTCCAGTACTAACTCCCGCTATTTTATCTCTGCTGTTTCTTCATCTCCTGCCTACTCTCTTTCCTCCTGTTACACCACCTGCTGCCCCTTCTGCTTTAGCATTTGTACTGCTGTTCCGCCCACCTGCTTTCTGACAGTTTGCTCTCCTGCTTTCCCATTTACTGCACCCGACTCCTTTTCCCTTCTCCAAGTTCTTTCCCAGATTTCTCATTTCTTGGTACTCTCTCGCTGGGCATTGTTTACATCTGGGTCCCCAGTACCACTGAGGATTAAGGATGACGATCTTCCCTGGCTACCCTTCACCGTTGATGGCGGCTAATGTTATTCGCTCTTACGTATTTAGGCAACAGATTGTCGCAGTATTATAAGAGGGAATGGTTTTTAGGGTTTTCCAATACGTTCTGCGAGCTTTTTCTTTTACGTCTTTGTTTCTGCTTTTCCTGCCTCTCTTAACCCTTCACTCCTGCTTCTTCTGCTGAAACTGCTGTTTTTCCCCTCCTGCTTCCACTGCTGAAACTGCTGGTTTCCCCTCCTGCGCTCCTGCTGCTTAAAGTAGCGCCGGTCCTGACGACGTTCCCTCCGCTCTCTGTTCCAAAGTAACATCTGCAGAGGAGTTGGCAGCCCTAGGACTTGCCGTAGTGACACACGCTATGAGGAAAAGGCCTCAAACGTCTAGAGACTCGTTGCCTTATATTTACTCGTTCAATAATTAAAACCCTTCCTGACTTCCTGCTCTTGTAGATGGAGGACGACCCGTGAATATTTCACGACCCGCCGTAATTTTAGCTGACCGTTTTGAAAGAATTCATCTGTGTTTCTTGGTACAAATTCCCTCGCGTCCTCCTATGATTCTGATGTGTTTACACACTACATACCTCCTGCTGCTCTCATTGTTAATGTTGCTGTTTTTCTCTCGCTTAGTCGTTAAACTGCCGAAGTTATTTACTGATATTATATGATCTTACATGTTATATGTTATACTGATCTTCTGTTCTCGTAATGATCCTGCAGTTCCTTGCTGATGTACGGTATTCAAAAAAAACTTTAAAAGAACGCTTCTTTTCCTAAAGATATAAGGTAACTGATGTGTTGTTCATGAACTAGTTATTTGTGCTGTGGTGTGCCATGCGATAGGTGAGTCGGTTAGCAGCATATCGATCCTCAAAAAGACTTTAATACCGACATTGTCTGTGAATTCTTGAGAAGCGATTGCACACAGGTTCCACTCTCTCCCAGCACGGTGCCCACCCACTGCGTCTATTGCCCTCCTCCTCCAGCCACTTATCAGTACATCCGTTGCTTTCCTCCAGTCACTGGTCACTGCGTCTGTTGGTTTGAACAGTGATATTAAGATTGGAAATCATCGTCTGTGGCGCTCTGTTGTCGCACGTCGGCTTAATATAAACGACGCAGTCGCTCTCATGCACGTCCCTCTTGTATGAAATCGGAAATCAATTGGAGTCGTTACAGACGACGAGGACGACTCTGGGCCTCCTGTCCCATGATGACCCTGGACAGGCTGACCCTGGACGGGTAGACAGGCGGCCTACTGTCCCCGGCTGTCAGCTGCAGCGCTTCATATCCCCGCGTTTGATTTCCGGACGGATCTGTAAAATGGAAAATATTTGACGCTGCGTTTAGTTTTGTCTCGCACTTTTGTATTTCAGTCTCCGAAAGAAACAGACACTTTTATGATATATATATGAATGTAAATATGTGTGTATGTGGGGGGATGGGTTTTTCTTCGTCTGTTTCCTGGCGCTACCTCCCTGACGCGGGAAACAGCGATCAAGTATAATAAAAATAAATGAATATATATATGTGTGTGTGTTTATGTGTGTGTGTATCTGTGCATGTGTGTGTGTGTGTGCATGTGTGTGTGTGTGCATGTGTGTGTGTGTGTGTGTGTGTGTGTGTGTGTGTGTGTGTAAACGATAATGAGATGGCTTTGATATGGGCATTCAGCTCCCGTGCCATCCAAGATAACACATTCTTTCAATCAGTAAAATCCAAATGTTTAAATAGAACGCAGATTACGGAAACTTCGTAATAACACTTGCTTTACCTAGCGTCAAACGGTAGACGCATTCCAAAAATAAAAACTGGTAAAACTATTACTTTCATAAGCGTCTTAAAAAAGTCTCAATATCTTTATAAGTAACTTCAGAACGCTCGGTTCCCTCGTCAGACGACAGATGTGAGAGGTGAGGTTAATAAAGCGTGTTACGCGCCTTCACGGCGCCTTAAGAACATTCACATTCGAAGCGAGGTGAGAGTGGAATCCACAATTAAACAATCAATGTTTTTTGTTACGTAAGTCGACAGTCATTAAATCCAACAATGTGTGTGTGTGTGTGTGTGTGTGTGTGTGTGTGTGTTACAACGGGAGTGAAAAAAGTCACGTGTCTGCCGAGGCTGTATCATCGGAAATATAGTCTCTTCAAAGAACGTCTCACTCTAAAGAAGTCCATCATTTCTTGGCACTGGATGAAGTGCAGCCTTGGAGCTGCAGAAGTTCCTGGAAAAGGGGTCCTGGGGCAATCTAAGATATGAATAAAAGAATTTTTATGTGTGTCAGAAGTGGAGTGGACGAAGAGAGAGGGGGTTAGACCGACCTACAGTTGGATGGAGTGAAAAAGGATTTTGGTGCTCTGGGCCTGAGCATGCAAGACAGTGTATGGATTGCACAGGATAAAGTAAACTGAAGCGATGTGGTATACAGGGGGCGACGTGCGGTACATGGACTGAACCAGGACATATGAAGCGTCCGTGTTAAACCACGGAGAAGTCTATGGGGCCTTTACTTCTGTTGGGTGCGGTGGTTTCCGTGCATTACCCACGACAGCTAGATAATGAATGTAAGCCATTTCTTCTTCTATTCCTAGCGCTACCTCGCTAACGCGGGGAACGGCAAACAAGTACAGAGAAGAAATTAAAAAAAAAACAAAAAACGGGCGGGACGAACATGTACAATGAATGACGCACAGACACGCAGGCAGAATAGATGATTCATGGACACGTACAGAGAATGGACGATGCATGAAACTGCTGAGATGGCTCGGACACGTTTAAAAGAGAGGACGCTGCACGGCAGAGCTGAGGTGATATGGACACGTACAAGGAATGGATAAATGCACAGCATACAGAAATACGTCCCTGCACTGGAAGACCCCTCAGGGCTTGTGACTACCTGGAAGACAATGTAGAGACGGAAAACAACATGCCGTGTATTATCACACTAGGACAAGACCTTGCAGAGAAGCTCCTCAATTGGGTATATATCGGTGGTGGAAGCGCCATGACAGCTACGCTCCAGGAGTAGAATAGAGAGATGAACTGACTGACCCGATGTCACAAGAGAGACACAGAGTGAGTGTCTGCTTAAGCCAGAAGTCAATGTTACTGGACGTGCGAGCTCTGGGACGCAGACGGACCAAGATTTACGAGCCGGTGGCGCATCTACGATAGGATCTAGTTCAGACAGACAATGCCTGTGCTGTAGCAAACTGGACAGCTTAAGTAAGGATGCGAACTGCTTCTCCTGCCGCTCTCCACGGATATCAATTAAGACCCACAGGAACCAAACTATACGGAAAGTAAGCGACTCCTTTTCTCTCCGATAGGTCTTCTGTAGCGCCGTGAAGCGTCAGCGGCAAATAAAAAAAGAAGTATAGACTGACTGGTCGCCAACAAGAGGAGTCGCCAGGGGGCTCCTCGGACTGAAGTTTACTCCCCAGGTTAGTTCCAACTCCCGGACCTTCCTACCCAACTTCCAAATTGCTCGGACCACGACTCTACCACAACTTCCCCCAAAGTGTAGGTCTGAAGCGGCCAGTAAGTCAAACGTAGCCAGAATTACAGGGGGGGAAATTAAAGGAGAAGACTTTACACGAGTGGCAGTCCTAAGAGATGGGAACATCAGGGAAAAATCAGCAGATGATGATAGCCCGGGATGCAGGAGGCGACCTTCAGAGGATGACGATGAGCGTGTAACGCGATAACCATCTTGCGAGGCAGTAGCCCGGCTCCAACACCGGCCACAGGTTCTCAACCAGTACTGTCTTTGCCGGCCGCCTCTGGGCGGTGAGAGCCAAAGGGGTTCTCCAACACTCACCTCGTCACCACATAATAACTTACTCATGCTTATGTATCAAATCAGTCCTGGGGCTTGCAGAGACCGTCGAATATGGAGGCCAAATCAGGATCTCCTCTGGATTTCGGCGAGAGTTTTCACTGCTTTCGGTAAACGATGTAGATTTCTGGCAGGTCAAAACTGCTATCCTCATTGTATCTGTGCCACACGCCAGCTGACGTCTGTGACGCATGCATCGGTAGATGTTGCTATGTTTTACGAAGGCATCAACCATTCGTAATCGAATACATCTGGACCTCCATATGGGCCAGACACTTAACGTACATCCCCTCTATGCCACTTCAAGGACCGTGACCCTAAAAGAATGGAAATCCACGCGACTAATATTAACAAAAATCACACGCGAACATTTCACTGCAGAAAAAAATGATAGTGAGCAACAACAGCGGGAGTACACCAGAAGGCTGAAGACCGTGAGCAAGTTCCACAATAGCCAGGAAGCAAGAAATACGAGGTAACCTTTGACAGCAAGAATAGCATCGAGAGACCCCCCTCTCCACGACCCCCTGTCGCCCAGGGCTGTTATCAGAGTCTCTTGGAGAGAAATATCATTGAAAAATAATTCGGAAATCGGTACAAACTAGACAGAGCATGAGTTTTCCGAAGTGACCGAACAAACACGTTACATGGACGAGAGAACGGGTAGAACGAGTCCTCCGAGGCGACTGAAACAGCTACTCTACTTGTGCGAGACAAGGAATGCAGCGAATCATCCAAAGTGATTGAAAACATACACTACATGTATGAGACCGGGACTGGAACGAGCCTTTCAGGGTGACTGAACAACCACTCGATTTTTACGAATATATATGTACTCTATATGTGCAAAACAAGGACTGGAAAAAGTCCTCCAAAATCTCTGAAACAGTTACTCCACATTTACGAGAGAGGGACTGGAACGAGTCCTCCAAGGTGTCTGAAACAGCTACTCTTCATGTGCGAAACAGGGACTGGAACGAGTCCTCCAAGATGACTGGAATAGCTACTCTACATGTACGAGACAAAGACTGGAATAAGTCCTCCATGATGACTGAAACAGCTACTCGACATGTACGAGAGAGGGACTGGAACGAGTCCTCCAAGATGACTGGAATATATAGCTACTCTACATGTACGAGACAAAGACTGGAATAAGTCCTCCATGATGACTGAAACAGCTACTCTACATGTACGAGAGAGGGACTGGAACGAGTCTTCCAAGAAGACTGGAACAGCTACACCACATACGAGACATGAATGAGGTCACACCAAGAACAGACTCGTTAAAAGTAATCTTTCTTTCGACGGGAATTCGCGTGTTCAAATTTGTAACACAGGTATGTTGTCAGAGGAATGCATATTTCCTGTGAAATACTTCATAAATGCACTTTATGACCGGAACTACGTTCAGCTGCACGTGAAATGGTAAATTTTTAAAACTAGGGATACGTTCAACTGGGTGTGTATTCGTACGTTCAACTGGGTGTGTATTTGTACGTTCACCTGGGTGTGTACTGGTACGTTCAAGTGTGTACTGATACGTTCAACTGGGAGCGTATTTGTTCGTTCAAATAAGTGTGTACTACTTTCATTGAGTATGCACCGATACGTTCAACACGGTGCTCAGCGGTACGTTCAACTGGATTTGTACTGGCACGTTTAGCTAGGTGTGCAGTGGTATGTTCAGCTGGGTGTTACGCTCATCTGACTGTGCATTGGTACGTTCAGTTGGATACATGACTGTTCCTTCAACTCTGTGTGAACTAATACGTTCAACTAGGCATGTACTGGTGCGCTCAACAGAGCACGTTCAACGGGGTGTGTACTGGTACGTTCAACAGGGTGTGTATTCGTTCGTTCGACTGGCTCTGTAATAACAAGTTTAACGGTACTGGCAAATTCAAATTGGCGTGCACTGGTACGTTTAACTAGTAGACTAGTACGTTCAGTTAGATGTACGTTGGTACGTTCAACTGCGTTTGTTCAACATGGAGATACATCTGCTCAATCAACCGGTCAGTTCCGGCTACCGGCTTTCCACTTCTACCCTGGGAATAAACACCTCCCTAACACTGGTAGGAATGTAGTTGGCTGAACTAAGTCCAAGAAACCCTAGCAATGCCCACACCAACCCCTGTCAAGTACCCAAGTGGGTCCTTAATCTGAATAGCCCTGGACAGTTGCAACTGATGTCAAACAGGATTGGCCCTCCTGTATATGGTGATAGGCGCCCGCCTGCAGAGTGTTCTGTGCTTTTGCGCTGAGCAAGACGCATGTGGCCAGCAGACCCAGCGGTGGATAACCAAGAGGTATAGCTGTATAGTTATAACACATGGAGCAAATGGTGTTGGCGCCGTAGTGGAGACTGCTTGCCATACCCGACCCCAGACCATTCATGCAAAAACGAGACAGAGTTACATAGAGTTGCACAGATACGCTGACCACACAGAACCAAGATGCAGTCCTATTAAAAAAACCACTAGAGCAAAAGGATAGTAAAGCAAAGACTCTCTCCCCACCCTCCACTCCCTCCGACAACACGCCGCACTGAAAATACGTAGAAAAAATACCTTGCAGGACTAATATGCCTGAAGGAAATTTTCATAGGAAAGTGAAAAGGAAGAATGAATGTATATATATGTCATGCATCTCATTACTAAAGACATGCATCCCTTCACTTTTTGTTATAAAGGATAACACTTTTTGTTATAAGGGATAAACTATGAGTGCCAGCCTCGCAACTTACTGTCTGTATTACTTTTGATGTGGAAGGATGATACAATGATTCCTTCTTGTTCCTTTAAAGCAGGCGACTCGATTTATTCAGTGTTGGTAAATTACCAGAGAGAGAGAGAGAGAGAGAGAGAGAGAATTACTACTACTTCCGCATGTTACGTGGAGCGAGTTTTAAACTCGTGTTACCCCGTATCTCAGTCTTGTTTTTCATATTTCATGTCTTAACCATATGTATGAACGAGGATATACATACCCTAGCTTACGCCAGGTACCCATTCGTCGACTGACCTCAGAGGGAAGGTTGACTGTGGCTGGCTGACTTGTACGCGATTCGAACCCGGGCCCTTTATCTTGGTGGGTCGCAAAGTTAACCACAGTACTACGGAGGCTTTGTGTGTGTGTGTGTGTGTGTGTGTGTGTTTGTGTGAGGAATCTCAAGTCATATCAACATAAATCTTAGTGACCATTGCGTCAATACCCGCTGCCTCTTCCAACTAAAATACATCAACATTTATTACGTGAATTTATTTTACATATAAATTCTATCATATTAAGCATATACATCGAGTTTTTTTTTTTTCATCCTGAGTTTCACATCGCCCTAAGTGACAATTTACTTGTCTAGTTCTAAAATTACCTGGCGACCCTAGAGCGTGACAGCTGTCAGTTTAAGGAACGAGGCAAATGACACCCACGTCAAAAGCACACACACTCGAGGCCCTGGGACTGTTCACAACAGCAAATTGCACTTTGGCATGTGAGGGATTTTGTGTCTCGAGCTGTCAATTTGTCGTTGTCGGCGCAGATAGGAAAATACCACCTCCCTCTCTTGACCCTCTTCAGACCTCGTTACAACTGCTGGAGCCACATTGAGGAAAGAGGACCGTGTCTGCTCGATGTGAATAGCAGGTCTGTTGTGACAATGGCTGAGAATGGCGGCTGCAGGGTAGTACAGCCAAATCATCGAGAAAGATATCATTCTCCAACGAAGTCCGACACACCTCTATGGCTATTTGTACCATATTCGGGATGCTACTTTTCCTCTCTTTAATATTCTTCAATAGTAAATCTAACATTCTCAAGATCTATTGTGTATGTGTAATGGTGAGCCGGCTTGAAGCACTGCACCGGGGCTTTCGCTAAATCGTATCGCAGTGATCGTAACCCAACCTGTATACATGCCCGGGCCCACTCTTGTACCTCTTGTGAAAATCTAAATACTGGAATCTCTAGGCTGCCACACCTTGCTACGTGTTTTTATGTTAGCTGAGACGGAACGGGCAACTAAAGC
>JAYMFT010318446.1:0-10031 GCA_038088735.1 Panulirus argus | reverse complement strand
GTGTGTGTGTGTGTGTGTGTGTGTGTGGGTGTGTGTGTTGTATGTGTGTGTGTGTGTGTGTGAGTTAGATGCTGTCTGCAAATGATACGACTCTATTGGCACACTCGAGAGATAAACTCCAGAAACTTGTGTCAAGAGTCTGGAAGAATTTATAAAAGGACTAAGCTGAGAGTCAGCGCGAACAAAATTTAGGGTAATGTGGTGTAGGAGGAAGACGAACGGCAATAGCCTAGGAGTAAGCAAGAATGGGCAGGACCAGGAGGATGTGGTCAGTTTTAGGTAAAGAGGAGCGAACTTTTGCATTGGAAGGGACCATGGAGGCTAAAGAGTGTTATGGAATGGAAGAGGGGACTAAGGTCCCAGTTGCGGTGACGAGTGTGAGGAAGAACAAGTCACTGAGTCTTAAGGAGAGGATATGTGTGTTTGAAGGCACACTGTAGTTGCTCCTCCGGTGTTGTGACTGTGTAAGTCTTCGGGCCCTGAATACGAGAGGAATGGAAGATGGTAAGAGTGTTGGAAATGATATACCTAAGTCCATCATGTGGTGTGAAAATGGTTGACCGTGCAAAACAAATCCAGTGTAAGAGCCGGATTTGGTAGTAAGCGCAGTCTGATTGAGATAGCTGCCCAGGGTGTGACGAAATGGTTCAGACATACAGGGAAGTTGAGCGATGAAAGACTGACTGAGATGATCTACGTGCTAGAAGCGGAGGGAACTAGGAGCAAGAGAGAAATGAGAAAGATATGGAAGAGTGGAGTGAAAGAGGCTTCGAACATTCAGGAGGGTAAGAGGTATACACGGGATAGATTATATTGGATCGATATTGTATAAAAGGGGCGCTTTCAATGGACTGAATAGGGGTATATGAAGCAATCAGGGAAAACTATGGAGCATTCAGTGGGATTTGGCTTTGAAAAGTGTACTCTGGTTACAGCGTATTCTACATGACAGCTAGAGAGCGGATATGAGAAAAGGGATCACTGTTCGTCTGTTCCTGTCGCTATGTCCTGGCTTGTATGTTTCACTTCTGCATAAAACCAAAAACTTTGCCTTCTTCAGGGAAACTGTTCCAACCCTACCACCTATCGTCCTCTTGCTTTGAATTCTACTGTTTCTAAAGTCTCTGAATCCCTCAGCAGTTCCCTATCCACAAACATCTTAAATCTCAGTCTTCTCTCTTACCATCAGTTTGAATTTCACAAGGCAAGATCCACTATTGATACTCGTTCCTGTCTTACTAACGTCCTATCATCACCTCTGAAAAAAAAAAGAATTGGAGAATCTTATGCAGTTGCCTTCGATAATTAAAAGCTTTGACTAGGTATGGTATCGGGGTCTCTTCTCCAAGCTTCCTTCTTCTGACTTCCCTCCTGCACTTAGTTGCCTTATATCTAGCTTCTTCTCCGGTCATTTTGTGTCTTTATATATTGATCAACCTCCCCCTCTGTCTCTAAGAATACCTGTTTCTCAGGGTTGTCTTGTGTCTTCAAATTTTCCTCCTTTTTATCAACGATTTACTTTCCCCAGCAGATAACCAAATACTCTCATATGCTGACTTCTCAAAACTGCAGCCCTCTACTTCATTCAAATCTTTTCTCTCGTGTGATCTCCATTTTGTCTCGACACATTTTCCTCTATAAACTTAGAATATCACGATGGGGTAGACGAAATCAGGTTATGCTTAATGCCACCAAAACTCACTTTCTGAGCATCTCTCTCTCTCACACACAATTTTGCTTCCTCTTTATGATGGATCTGTAATTCCAACACTAAACACAATGACCATACTTGGTGTCACACCAACATCCAGCCCATCTTGTAAACCTCACATTACACAAATAGCTAAATTCTCTTCGAAGAAACTAGGAGTGCTCTTTATAAGCCGTAAATTTTCTTCTAGACTGTGCTCCGTTTATACGAAGGATTGACCTGTCCTTGCATAGAGTACTGCACTCACACCTGAGGAGCTTCTAGCACAACAGACATGCGACACAGAGTGGAGTCTAAGATAGCTCAAATCATCAGCTCTTCCACGCTAACTTGACAATTTGACCTATCTTCCTTATATCATACTGTTAGTTTCGTCGCAATTTCCTCCCGAGACCTGCCTGCTTGTATGTACCAGCCATTATCTATTCTATGTATTTTACTCAGCAAGTTACTGCGTTACATAATTACTTTATTGTATTGCCAAAGGCACCTCAAGGGTAGGCCATTTTGATATCTATTTCTTTCCTTGCACCCCTAATCTTTGGGGTTCTATAACCTCTCGTATCCTACTCTACAACTACAACCCAGCCCTTTTGAGAGGTAGGTCTATCATTCCTCCCACATTCTTAAGATATTATCCTCCCTCATTCTTAAGATATCATTTTTTTTTCTCTTTTAAATCCCCTTCTAATGAACACTCGTTATATTTAGGGTCCGGCCTCGATGTGGACTTTTCTCCGTGATTGGGACCTCCAGCATGAAAAAATAGGTATGTCCGAAACTATATCTCCTTGTATCTTAATACTTTTCGTATGTACAGCTTTTCATGCTCCTACAGTATACAGGAACCATATCAGAAAAAAAAGAAAACGTCAGATGCATTTTCTAATTTAATTCTGGTATGTTTTTGTTCTTATTTGTCACATTCTCTCTTTATTGACGTACTTGTTTAATCCAGCTTCTTTTGAATTTCAGTATCAGTTTTGAATACTGCTTTCTTCAATGCCATTAATGATGTCTTTTCAAATTAACTTTTCACGACCTTTGGTGTTATTACTTTTATAGAACACAACAGACGTTACGGCGATAATTTTACTACAATTTCGCAAACAAATGTCCAATTCATGTTCTGACTGTAAAATATGCTACCTATCTCTCCCTTTTCTCCTCATTTTGATTACATCCACACACATTCAAACACCCCAATCTGAACCTTCGATGAAGGTGAGCACTCCTAGCTTGGCTTTTTAGAAACTAAAATACAAGAAGGTAAGGATTTCCAAACCCCTGCTCCTGCCCATTTAGTTGTCATTTACAACATTCAAGAAATATGTGGAAAGTTTTCATTATTACCTCAGGACCACTATCTTACAGAGTCCTGTTGTTTCCCTGTACCTCATTCTAAATGCTCTTGCAGCCCAAAGCTACTTTGCTTCCAGCAGAGGGAAAATAGAGACTCCTTTGGAATGAGAAGTTCTTTAATGAGAATGTACTCTCAGTGACACTGCCTCATCAAAGGTGCATTTTTGCTTGCAGTGTTAACACCAATGTGTAACTCGGTGTTCTCAATATGTAAGGTACTACAAGGAGATGGTTGAACATATACTGTGTTAAAAAGTCGGTGATAACTAGTCAGGGACTGCAGCACTAACTATGGAATAACGACAGTGTGATCCACCTCAGTACTGACTACATACTGCGGATGAAAAGAAACGATGAGATTAAGAATGATACGAAAAGACGAATGAAAGTCACTCACACTTCCTCCCAAACCATCGCAAAGTTGTGGGAGGTAGGAACATTATGACAGGATGAAAATAATTCCAAGGTACCGAAATTAGTTTTACGTCTTTAGTAAGGCTGTCTTGTTTGTATAGGATTAAAGTGTGTATCTGTGACACTTTGACAAATAAAAAAGTTTTTTCTAAAGTTTCATTACTTAGGGTGACCAGCAAATAAAGGCCACATGCCTAAAGTTAGAAGGGAAGTGTGTCATATACCTTTCACCGGTCTACCTGAGCATTACCCAACCTTGAGAAAGTAAAGATTAGTGTCTTCCAAAAGGAAAGGCAAGAAATGAACTGCGAGGAAGTGAGGCTGGTGTGGATACATTCATTTCAAGCTGGAAGAGGAATGCCACGCACTTTAGATGCAGATGGAGGTGTCAGAGGGAGGCGTCACCACGTGAGTCAAGTCTTTAGTTTTAATAAATAGAAGCGCTTACTGCTGGAATTCGACTAAGAAAGAGAACGGTTGACTGGATTCGAAATGTAAGGAAGCAGGTTGGTAGTACTTTCAAAGAGGGGGAAATGTAGAAAATCCTTTCACATATACATAAAAAGGAGCAACAAAAATGAAAAATAGAACTTATGAGATTCAATCTGTATTAATCAAAATGGCTACATTTGTAATAAAATGCTTTTTCTCTCCAGAAGATGTTATCACCTTAACAACTGAGACCATTCTAAATGAAAAGGCACAACCTCAGAGACAGAAATTATTTTGAAGACCTACTGCAAATCCTGTGATTCTCGAATCAGTTTTGAATGTCACTGTGAAGATGAGATAAATGATCTCAGAGTCTCGGATGTGTCGTCAGTTGCCAATGCTCCAAAGAGCATATCATACTGTCCAACTGAAAGTACAGTAACTAACACACGCGATCTTGGGTCATGATTACAACCATCGTAGCAATAGCCTTCTGGGATGGCGTGGGAGTGTATGAGTATTGAGAGAGACACCATCAGTATCACGAAGGTCACCATCAGTATCAGGGAGGTCACAATCAGTATTGCGGGGAAAATATCGGACTTCAGGATCATTAAAGACATTATGAGTATTACGGAGAACATATCAGCTTTACGGATGGAAGACGGACACCATCCACTTCAGGGAAAACCATTGTCTTCCTTCCACTCATTTCTACAACTCTGTTCATTCCTGTCCTCTTTCCTCTCCGCTCACTGCTGCTCCCATCCAGCCACCTGCCACTCTTTGAGCGCCAGGAGATCGCTCCAGGCCGTCCACAGGGAAGTTTAGCCGCGGATGTAAAGAGGAAATCTACTTAATGGGTATAATTCATCACCTGACATTACTTTAAAGAGCGCCGGAGGGGAGTGGCCAAATTAGAGGTTGGAAGGTGCTCTCTCTCACTCTCTCTCTCTCTCTCTCTCTCTCTCTCTCTCTCTCTCTCTCGAGCTATGAAGATACAGCATGAAAATTAGAAAGGTCTGAAGTTCATTTAAATATATGTATATTCAGAATAAGAACGTAAAGTGTAGAAACAAAAGGGAAGGACGCGACAGACGGAAGTCTGGTAAATTACATCAAGAGCTGAGGCACAGTTGCAAATGACCTACAGTGGGAGAGGCAGCGAAGGTAAAAGGGAGAATATGAACGTCAATTAAAGTCTTTGACAACTAAGACCAAGTTTGAGGTAAGAACAAAGGGGAGAGGAGCAGAATGCGCTTAAGATGAGTCAGATAACGCATTCAAATAAAGCTTCCTCTCTTTTATCAGGTGAGGAATCAAGATGTCTATGAAATGAGAGAAGTTAAGCTGCATTTATATAAACAAAGGAAAACTTACTCATGAAGGATTAGTGGAGTAGAAAAGATTGCGAGTGATCGGGGCCTGCCCATGCAATAGGGCGCAAAGCGTGCATAGGACAGAGTGCGTCGGATCGATTTGGTGTACAGTGGTCGACGTGCTGTTAGTGGACTGACCTAGGGCATGTAGAGCGTCCGGGGGTAACCGAAGAATGGTCTGTGGGGCCTAGTTGTGAAGAGGGAGCTGTGGTTTCGGTGCATTACACATGACTGCTAGAGAATAGATGTGAGCGGATGTGGCCTTTACCACACCATCCAAAAACAACTTGAACAGCGTTGGTAACATCTCATACCCCTGCCGCAGATCAATCTTCGCTTGTAACCACGCACTCTCCTGTCTGCAGCAGTTTTCCTCCCACAACATTTATTTCTAAGACCTACCCACAAGGCATCTCTATCAACCGTGTCATATGCTTTCTCCAGATTCATAAATGCCGCATACAAATCCCTCTGTTTCTCTAAGTATTTCATACACATTTTTTAAAGTAAACATCTAATGCACACATCCTCTATCACTTCTGAAACCGCGCTGTTCTTTTCCAATCTGATGCACTATACATGCTTTCACCCTCTCAGTCACTACTCTCACCTACAAGTTTCCAGGGACACTCAAGAAACTCATACTTCTGTAGTTTAAACATTCAACTTAGTCCACAGGCACCTCACAGCGATCTATACATTCACTGAAAATCCTAACTAACCAGTCAACAACACAATCACTCCCTTGAGAAATTCAACTGCAATGCCATCCATTCCAACTGCTTTGCCTCATTTCATCTTATGCAAGACTTTCATCACCTCTTATCTCTTCATCCAACCACTCTCCATGACTCTTAATTCACTTACCACCCAAACCCAAACACCCTACATCTGCCACTCTGTCATCAAACAAACTCAACAATCCTTCAAAATACTCGGTCCATCTCCTCACTTCATCACTACTTGTTATCTCTTCTCCATTTCCCACTTCACCGATGCTCCCATTTGTCCCCTTGTTTTTCGCACGCTAATAACTTCCTTTCAAAACATCTTATTCTCCCTTAACTTTACCGACATTTCGTCACCCCAGCTCTCATTTGCCCTCTTTTTCGACCCCTGCACCTTCCTCTTGGTCTCCTGCCGCTTTCTCTTATACATCTGCCTACCTTTCACCTTACACATGCTAAACGCATCTCTCGCACATGCCGACACTGCTTCTCTAAATACCTCTCATTCCTCACCCATTCCCCTATCGTCCTTTACTCTCACCTTTTGCCTTTGTACGCTAAATCTCTCCTGGTATTTCTTCACAACAGTCTCTTTTCCAAGTTCACTTACCTTCATCATTCTCTTCTCACCCATAACTTTTCGTCTTTTCTGGAAACCTTTCCATATCTTTACTCTCGCCTCCACAAGGAAATAATCAGATATCCCACTAGCTACCCCTATCAGCACAATCACATCCAAAAGTCTCTATTTTGCATGTCTATCAATTAGTATGTAATCCAGTAGTGCCCGCTGACTATCTTTCCTACCCACGTATGTATACTTTTGTATTTTCCTCTTTTTAAACCAGGTATTCCCAGTCACTTGTCCTTTTTCAGCACAAAACTACACTAGCTGTTCACCATTTCCATTCATTTACTGAATACCCCGTACCCCCTAGTTATATCATTAACGACTGCATTACTAATATTCGCATTTAAATCACCCATCACTAAAACTCGGCCTGTCAAAACTGCTGACAAACTCACTCAGCTGCTCTAAAAACACTTGCCTCTCACGATCTTTCTTCTCTTGTTTAGGTGAATAAGCACAAATGATTACCTATCTCTTGCAATCCGCTTTCATTTCTCTCCATATCAGTCTAAAGCTCACTTCCTTGCACTTTTTCACAAGCACCCACATCTCCTACTTTAGCAGTAGTGCTACCCTTTCCATAGCTATCGCCCTCACACCAACCCTAGACTTTACCCCTTCGGCATTTCCAAACCATACTTCCCCTTTACCATTGAGCTTTGTTTCACTCAGAGTAGAATATCCGAGTTCCTTTTTCTCAAACATACTAAATATCTCTTCTTTCTTCTCATCTTGCATATATATATATATATATATATATATATATATATATATATATATATATATATATATATATAGCGTTAATGAGATGACCTTAATTAGGGTATTCATTTGCCCGTGCCGTCTTAGCTATCATAAAAAAGAATTAAAATATACTTCTTATTAAAACCAATTCAAGCCATTGGTCTTACCTGTATGATGTGTATTTCCCCGCTCCCTCAAGCTTCTAGCAAGAAATATCTCTATGAAATGCGGTACGTAGTTCCTGGCTCAATATATTACCTGCCTTCCATTGCAAGAACAGCAGGTGATATATGATGCTGCAAGACTAAACGTATGATATTAACATCTCTTCCCATGTGAGGAATGAGTCGGATATCGTATGTAATGGATCTAACAATTTGTATTTCTCTTTCCCTATAACTTTATAATTATATCACTGATCATTCACGATGAAGGGATCAATGTGATGTAAGTTAATCTATAGTAATAGTGTTACAATAGCCTGTCGCAGAGACTTGAAACAGCGCTCTCTGTGGTATAGAATTTATCTTACATGAAATGCAGCAATGCCTCGGGCCTTCCAAACGAGTAGTTTCAGCGAGAATATACGTACTTGAGGTGACAAAATAAGTTTGATATCATATACCGAGAATAATAAAACGTAATGAACTAAGGACCTCTATAGATTTTACTGAATAAAGTAAAGCCAATATCCAGACAGTTATCATGAGGTTAAGACGTTTGCGATTTGGGATTTGCTGATGCGTTACTGTAACTGTATCTTTCCTAAGGTTCAAGAGCCTCTCTCAGCTTCAGGATGACCGTAGCTTCACCTTCAACTACGAAAACTTCGTGGTCACAGATCCCTAGTTTATCCGAACAACGTTGTCGGACATATTTTCTAGTCTTCAGACTAAAATCTACCACCTTGTTCAGCCAGTGTATCACATTATCCAGCTTAATTATACTTCTTTCCAGAAATGTAAGTCCTCTCCATGAATAAATAATTTTATGATTTTTCTTTACTTTTTGTTTTTTCCCGTATACTATAAGGTCAGGCCCGCATATATTCGAATCCAAGTCGCGGGGGAGGAAGCGAAGGTTCTGTGAGCGACAAAGAATGCGTAGAGAGAATATTGTCTCGGAGAGCAAAAATGGGTATGTTTGAAGGAATAGTAGTTTCAACAATAATATATAGTTGCGAGGCATGGGCTATAGATGGAGTTGTACGGAGGAGGGTGGATGTGTTGGAAATTAAATCTTTAAGGACAATATGTGGTGTGGGATGGTTTGATCGATTATGTAATGTAAGAGTAAGAGAGATGTGTGGTAATGAAATGAGTGTGGTTGAGACAGCAGAAGAGGGTGTGTTGAAATGGTTTGGACATATGGAAAGAATGAGTGAGGAAAGGTTGACAAAGAGGATATATTTGTCAGAGGTGGAGGGAACAAGGAGAAGTGGGAAATCACATTGGAAGTGGAAGGATGGAGTGAAAAAAATTTTCAGCATCCATGGCCGGAACATGCAGGAGTGTGAAAAGCGTGCATGGAATAGAATGAATTGGACAATGTGATGTTCTGGAATCACCGTGCTGTCAGTGGACTGAAGCAGGGCATGTGAAACGTCTTGGGCAAACTGTAGAAAGGTCTGTGTGGCCTGAATGTGGATAGGGAGCTGTGGTTTCGGTGCATTACACATGGCAGCTAGAGAATGAGTGTGAGCGGATGTGGCCTTTTTTTTTTTCGTCTTTTTCCTGGTGCTACCTCGCTGATGTAGGGGGTGATGATGCTGTTTCCTGTTGGGTGGCGTGGCTCCGGGAATGGATGAATTGAGCAAGTATGAATATGTCCTATCAAAGACAAAAGTTGTGTTGCTGTCTTGTCCAGTGATTTGATATAACTTGTGAAACAAAATGAAAGTCCTACCACAGGAACATCCATATGGTTGGCAAGGCTGATAGGTATCTAAAGCTTCATATCCGCCACTGATGAGATAGTAATTGAAATGAACTGAAGAGAGATTTAAAGGGATATCCAAGATTATTGCATCTGGGATTCATAAATGAGGTGAAATGTGAACCATAATCGAGCTGGCAGCGATCATATGGGCATTCACCACATGGCCATGTTACACCTCAGCCACAGAATTACACGTTCTTCCTCTTATAATGGAGAGAGCTAGCAGCAGACATCCAACTGCCAGGGTGATGAGATGTGGTATAATCTCTCTTTATTTAGAAGGAGAGGATCCTAAACATATTGCTCAAAGATTCAGTGTAAACATGAGAACAGTGGAAAGTTGGATACAGCGATATGAACAGGAAAGGACAACAGCAAACCATCCTTGTTCAGGTCGCTCTCATGCTACAACAGAGGTGCAAGATCAAGGAATGATAACAACCATAGAAGGTGAACCAACATGCAGTGCCCATTCAGTGAGGGAGGAACTGGATCTAGAAAGCACCTCACGAACTACTATTCCTTCAAACATACCCATTTTTGCTTTCCGTGATCATGTTCTCTCCTTCCACACATTCCTCATCACTCCCAGAACCTTCGCCCCCTCCCCCACCCTATGACTCACTTTGGCTTCCACGGTTCCATTTGCTGCCAGGTCCACTCCCAGATATCTAAAACACTTCACTTCTTCC
>JAYMFT010318435.1:0-10031 GCA_038088735.1 Panulirus argus | reverse complement strand
TCTATATTTCAATTAGGGCCTGGCCTTGATGTGGACTTTTGTCCATGACTGGAGCCTTCAACATAAAAAAAAAAAAAGTTAAGATTAGTATGGGAGACACACGTCAGTCTGAGTGTGTTTGAATGGAGTGAACCCGAAAGAATTAGGGTGTTTCTAATATCTAGGAGTGGACATTGCAAAATATGGAACCTTGAGAGCTGAAATAAACCACTGATTGGGTGAGGAAGCAAAGGTTTTAGGTGCAGTGAGGAGTATGTGGAAAATAGGTCACTGTCTATGAGGTCAAAGATGGGTATGTTTGAAGGTACAGTAGTCTTGACAGTGATCACTTAATGCAAGGTGTGGGTCCTACCAATATTAAAAAAAAAAAAAAAGGAATAGGGTGTTTATATTGAAATTGAAATGCTTGAGGATAATATGTGGCACTAGGAGGGTGGCTAGAGTAAGAAATGACAAGGTAAGAGGGAGATGTATTAAGAAAGGTATGGTTGAGAGCTGAAGGTGTGCTGAAATGGTGTGGATATACGGAAAGGATGAGTGAAGATAGACTGACAAAGAGGAAATATGCGTAAGAAGTGGAGTGACCAAATAGCAGGGGGAGGCCAAGGTAGAAATAGAAGGATGAAGTGAATGATATTTTGAATCATCAAGGCCTGGACATGTAGGAGGGTGTGAAGCGTGCATGGGATACAGCAAATCGAGGTGATGTGGTAAACAGGGGCTGATTTGTTATCGGTGGGCTCAAGCAGGGGATATAGAAAGGTGTGTGGGGCTTGGCTGTGGATTGGGGGTCCTGGTTTCAGTGCATTATATATAGCTGCTGAAGAGTGGCTGTGAGCAAATAAGGCCAGGCTTCCTCTGTTCCTGGCATTAGCTTGTTAGCACTAGCAATGACAAAGTATATGTACTGAAACATTAATATGTATTAAAAGGAAGACATGGTAAAAGTACAATGTAGCAAAAGTGTAATGCATTAAACTACAGTTATGTCAGTGTTTACAGTAATGCACTGTAACAATCACTAACAGTCAAACGTCTTACGGTAGTTAGTGGTTTCACCAACCATCGAAACCAGTTAGAGAGATATATAAGTGTGTGGTTAGTTAGGGATAAAGCAAGGGCTTAGTGAAGAGAGGAAGTGGATGGAGACAGATTACACCAGAAGTTTGAGGCAGCAAGTCATACCAGATTCCATTCATTTGGATGTTTTCAAGTTTCCTCATATCTTCTCGTTGCTGTGAATACATATAGTATAGAGGTTAAATGAAAATGGGAATGAATGTCATTGGATGTAACAATAGCCTGTAGTCCTGAGATTCCTTGCCTGCTAGACAGCCTTATCTCCAATAACTTAGTTTTCTTGTGTTTGTAAAAATGTTCTATGTGCATTTTGTTTCTGTGATTATTATTGTTTAGGGTTGTAATATTAAGTGAAAAGTGTTAAGATAGTGTCATTTATTAGATTATAAATGACATAGGGTGTTAGCAATTTGGAAAACTGTTCTGAGAAGTCATTTTGTATTGTCAGTAATAAAATCCTTAACTGTACAGACTTGACATAAAACCATAATGTTATGGAAAACTGTAGTTAACCAAAGCATATTTTTGCGAAGAAGTTAGGTTTGGTTTCATGGTGTAGAAATTGATGATGTCTCATGAGTAACTGGCTTGGAGACATAGTGCAAAGACGTAGGTTAATCCAGTTGACAGGAGTCTCTCTCATGGACAACACCAAGACCATGAGAAGACAGGATGAAGACTCCACTGATTGGCTGGGAGATTTGTATGGAACCTAGAACAGTCTCCATTGTGCTGAAAGCAATGTATGACATTGTAACTCATAGCACTTCGTTATATCATCCTGTAAGACACATTGGAGCTTATTTGAGTTGGTGTAGATTCACCTGGCCTGAAATACTGACAAGGTGTGGTGTTATTAACCTATGGAACCTGTGAATTCTGGGCATATTGTTGAGTACGTATATGTTTGAGGATTAGGATCTGAGATAAAAGTTGTTTATAATTAGTGTGCTTTTGTTTTTGTTTATTTTTTTTTACTTAAAGTATAAGTTATCTGTTATTAAATTTGTTAGGCACAGTGTTAAATTTTTTTGCTAACTCTTCACACTGAGCAAAATAGAGCACTGGGTGATCACCCTGGAAAATACAAAAAATCCTGGGAGTGAAAGTAAGAAACAATTCTTCTCTGTTTACGAATGACACAAATGTAGTTATTATCATTAATCTATGCCTATCATGCTTGAATTTTGTAACTAATAATTTTTCTTAAAATCTTCTCAACAATGAAACAGCATGGGAAGCCATCAAGCAATCACAACAGCAGTATTTTTCCAGTGAAATATATCATCACTTCTCAAAGCTGTAGAGGAGGAAGAAACAAGTAAATAAGTCCAGACTCCAATCTGAAGAAAGAAGCTCTCCCTAAATGTATTGAATGTGAAAAAGTGAAACACTACAGGTGCCAACAATTATTTCTAATAACATCAGCATAGTTCAGGGCAGAGGTATCAGTTTGTACGTATTTTTTTTATTCTAACCCCTGCCATAACTACTAATGAGAGATTTAACCACTTATGATTTATCATATGACTTCACATGGAAATGCAACCCCACTGTGACTTTAGACATGAAATATACTCATTTTCAAGTTAACTACCCAAGATTAATGAAGCCATTTCTATGAAAAATATAATGTTTTAATCAATGCCCAAGTGTGTAGTTTATGGTTAAAACAGTGAACTGATGACAAAAATTCACTCCACAAAATACACATACCATATCTAAGTAGAGATATCTGTGAATTATGGCAAGGGTGCCTTAATGTAGGTGTTATGTGATGGGCATACTTAAATCTCAAAATAATATGCAAATTACCAGATATTTCGTCAGTTCTCCTGACTCCTACAGTGACTGTAGATCTGGAATCGATGAAACATGCTGAACAAGAGAAAATTCTCAAATTCATGTATCAATACTGCAGATGAAAGGCAAGCTACAAGCAAATGAAACTATGGTTTCTGGATCAGAAGCTTCCATGATCTACCACATGTACAAACTTCAAGTGAATACAACCAGTATTATATATATCTGTTAGATCATAATAATTTGAAAAATCTAATGGGTAATGATGAAAAAATTTTTTCAACATAATATGAATGTACTATTCAGTTAAAATTATAGTGCTTATTCTATTACATTTTGATTTGTCTAGTACTGTGAACAAGGAATTTTTCCAGCTAGTGTTCAGGCTGCATGCTGAACAAAAACAGGGATGGACAAAGGCTTGAAATTGTTACGTGTTTTTGAGGGATCTGACTTGCAGGCCCACCAGCTTTGCTCATTATTTGTCTGAGTTGGTCTCCCTAAGCAAGAGTCAAGCTGCACTGACTTGACAAGGTTCAGAGTTTTTGCCATTTAAACTTTGTCATTTGTTGGAAAAAGTGTCTTTTTTTGACACTTAACTTGTGTATTTCATACAAGACAACTATTTATTCTGGAGCACATCTGCTGGTTTTAGAAGCAGGAGTATGACATTCAAGTTATTTCTGCAAGATATCATAATGTAATTAGCAAGGTCTTTAAGGCTTCACTAATCACAAGGTGAAGGATTCTAATAAAAAGTTTGTGGGATTCATTGGCAGTGCAATGTCACAAAAAGTTTGTCTTTACATATACAGCCTGAGGTTCATAAAACGATGCAGAAAAAAGCACAAGAAGACATCCAGCACATTGTCTTAGTGGGAGAGTAAAGTAAACAAATCATATGATTAAACTGCAAGTTTACTCGTAAGTTAGTGTTAAGTGTCACTGTGTACAAGCTCTTAACAGGACTCCAGGTTGTTGTGTAGAAATTAAAGAGGCTTTTCTGTAAGTAATGTCAATGATCAACAAGAGATTAACCTTTCTATGTTGCTTGTAAATCAGACTAAAGACATACACCTATACTTTTTTTTCTTAAACCAAAGCCCAAAGGACACATTGTAATGCATTGACAAAGAGATATGACCATCACAGCATTTCAACCAGTACTATCTGGGAGTCTCACTTAAGAACACTTGCAAGGATTTTACCAAAATAATGGCACAAATCTGAATTAAGCCAGGGAATTATATTTCAATACAGTGTCTGGACATAAATCCGTGAGTATGCACAAGTTCTGTTATTAAATAACAAAGCCTCTCATATGTAATGGCTAACACAGTTTATCCTGTTCCCCAATGTTCATGTAGTGTCACTCTCTTGCTGAAGAAGAATTAGGTAGTATAGAGTTTTTGATATGACAGAGTGACCAGCCCTCATGCGTCTATGGGTTAAGAAGTTTCATATGTATAATTTTTGTGAACCCTACAATCAAAATATATACACTTCCATGCATCCAAGTTTTTCATTCCATGAAGAAGTTTAAGGTTATGTAAACTATTTCATGAGATGGTAAACAGAACTTTTGGCAAATGCATAATACAGCATGAAGCACTTGACAGAATCGCTCATTTCACACCCATACTTCCTTGGAGTTAGCTGTGGGTTTCTTAGGCTCATAGCTGTACAGGAAGACTGAGCCAATCACTAAAACTGCACCAGCTACATACTGGAAAGTTATTACAAAACCAAACATGAATACTGAAAAAACAGTGGATATGATAATGGCTAATGATGTTACGAAACCTTTCAGAATATTGTCTGCATACTTAATAACCATGGCTACAAGCATTCCTCCTACAGCATTCAAGACCACAAGGTACCATACATAAGCATCATAACCAATGAAGAACCCATTTTTCTTGATGGCGGAGTGGTCGTTTAAAAATGATGTCATTAAACCAAATGGCAGTGAGAGGAAGGACAATTGTACATTTCTGACCCAGAGAGAAACATCTGACCCTTTTAATATTTTTTCAAAGTAGATGCTGGCAAAACCAGAGCAGCAGCAGGCACCTACCGCAGCAAGACATCCTAGAACACGATTCTGTCCTGTAGTGGTAAAGTTGAATGCCTTATCAGATGAGGAAAGCTGAACAAGACAAATACCCACTGTAAGAAGTGCTAGTGATACCCACTGTGTCCCACGAAGCTGTTTATGAAGGATCAAAACAGCAAAAATGGCAGTTGTGAGAATCTTCATCTGGTTGGTAACCTGATGGGGACAAGATAATGACACATAAGTAGCTCCTCATATATTTTGCTCATCCAGTGTCCTAAACACTTACATTAAGTAATTTTTTTTTTCAGAGTTGTTTGATGTTTCCCATGTTACCGAGGTATTGCCAGGAACAGATGTAGAAGGACCTCATATCTTCACATCCATTCTCTAGCTGTCATGTATATTACATCAAAACCAGAAGCCCCTATTCACAACCAAGCCCTGCTCACCTTTCTGTGGTTTCCCTTGACTGCTTTATATACCCTGGTTAAGCCCACTGAAAACATGTTGCCCTTTGTATACCACATTTATCTATCCCATGCATGCCTCACGTTACTGCATGTTTAAGCCCTAATACTCTAGCTTAGTTTCACTCAAAGCCAGATCATCCATGTCCCTCTCCCTAAACATAGTCCTTATCTTTCCTTTCTTTTCATCCTGGTTATTGTACATCATGCAAATTCATATACCCAAACCTGAGCCTTTGATGGGGATGAACAGTCCTCATGTACCTCTTTCTTCTGTTCCCAAATTCAGAATATTAATTACAAGGATGGTAGGGTTTCCAGGGCCCCACTCCCATCCTTTCTGCCTTCTGTAACACAAGGGAATATCGGGGTTGTATTCTTTCATACTCGAATGGTTGAACTAGCTTCAACTTCAGGAAATTTTCCACTATGTAAGAAAATGTCCTCCTGGTAAGGAAGAAGTGCCTCAAGGACTCTGGATAATGGACACCATCTCATCTACTTTTATGTAATAAGCGAGATACTGCCATCAAATCTAGGAAATTTATAAAATCGTTTAATACATGACAGAATGTCTACTCAGCACAAATATTACTTATACCTCCACTCACAGAGAAAAATGATAATATAAGGCACCACAGTTTTCACATACAGCAATAAATCTTTTAAGACTTCATTTAGTTCCTAAATATCACAGCATACACTTGTATGACCCACGACCCAGACAAATGTTATAACTCGTTAAAGTAGAGTGATATGTTGTGGCAATGTCATATGTTTGATAATAACCAAGAGGCTTTAGTGTTGAAGTTTTGATCAGTTTGAAAGTAATGCAAAGCTAATTTGTCAATTAATATTTATTGTATAACTGTCCTTCAAAGTGATATTGAAATACCAATTCAGTTCAAGTTATATGGACGCGATCATAAAATACAACCCTGAATTCTGAAGTACAATCCTTATAGTTATGAAATTTCCATGAAAAAAGTTGTAAATATAGTGCTAATATGTAATGATACACTGTAGTACTATAAAGTTTTGCAAAACAATATATTGAATGAGAATGAAGCCTAGAAATGTGACATAAATCAAAATACCAGATGTTGTGAAATTTCTCCTGACATGAAATAACATCTATGACAACATTTATTCTAATCAATTTATCTCTGCAGAGTCCGTCTTAATAGTAAGGTCTACGATGTTTTATTACAAAAATCAAGATAAAATGAATGTCCTTTCATTATTGTATCCACTTTTCAAACAACTGTTAGCTTTAAGAAAATTCTATGCAACTTTGAAAGCATTTTACAAACAGAATTTTTCCAAGATGATAATCCTTTGATTTTATGATCATTATCTATCAATGAGCAATTTTTTACCTGAGGTCTAGCACCATTTATGTTTGAAACACGAAAGTATAGTAAGACGTTCATGATCTATCAACGAGCAATTTTTTACCTGATATGTTGCAGCATCTATGTTTGAAGCACTAAAGTATAGTAAGTTGTTCTGGATGAGATAGACAACTGAGGGGACACAGACTTTCAGTGTGCTGATCTTCTGCTGCCAAATTTGAGTGTAGAGTGCCATGAACCAGTGCTACAAGAGCAATGAATCATTAATGAACATTTTGACAACTAAATCAACAAACTCATCAGTACTTAAAATGAATACTAAGATGAAATTAGAAACTAAGATGAAATTAGAATTAATGCCAACAAAGTATAAAAAGCAATTTGTGGAAGAATTTCTTGCCAACATGAAAGATGTTATGATAAAAAATTCTTCCTGGATACTTGGATCAACCAAGACTTACGAGCTGTCAATGATGTGCTTCTCTTGTATCTAAAGTACCTACTCATTATAAGAATCTTATTATCAGAACTGGGGACAACTACTCACCAAAAGCCAATTTTGGGATGCTGAAATCCTTTTTTCCAAGATTAGACAAACTCTAGACCATGTTTCATCTTTTATCACAGAGAGTATATGAAGTCCAATAACAATGGAACAATGACATCATTACTTATAAGACAACAGGAAATCTGTTGCATATGATTAACAAACTATGTAATATATCTGTCACATTGCTGAACACTGCCAACAAATGGGAGCATGTTACTCAAGTCCAGCTGGAAGGCACCAAAACACTATTCCATGTTGAATGAAACCAAAGGCCAGGCTTAATCCCAGCATGTATCCTTTGCCTGAACTGTAAAGCTTTGCAAAGTAATTTTTCATGCTTTTACAAGCAACTGTATTTTCAGCTTTCCTTCAAACTCAAAAAAATACTTCAAGCTTGACTGAGAGCTGAAAAATAATAGATTATTAAAATACAGTCTTCATGCAAGAAGGACACTCATCCTATATATATGCCAAAATATCCAGGCTAACTGGATATAATAAAGATCAGAAATTTAACTAATCGAGTCTACCTACCTGCTGTCAACAGTACTCCTATCTACGTAGGGTGGATCAAGTGACTACAAGCATTCTCCTCTAAGCCCATCCTCATATGCTGACAAAGGAAAGTCATGGATACCCAGATATCCTGTGGCTAAATACAACTTTCACCTCAGGAACAGGAAACACTGAGTTCATAAATGAAGCAGTCAGTGCTTTGAAGCCCAAATTCCACATATCAGAGACTTGATTGTCCTAGCTTTGTGTGCAGTGGATTTTGTTCACCAAACAAGTGCTATTCTAATTTTATATCCACAATTACCAGCATTTTCATTTTTAAAAAACAAAGTATGTAATATGCTTCTCATGATGCATTAGAAATCAGAATCGTAGCTGATGTTAATGGTATTTGAACAGGTATTTACAAAATGAGTTTGAGCTTGTGAATAAGTTATCAGCGACCCCACTGGACTTGCCTTTCTTTTAAAAGCAAATGCTGATATCAATAAATTTATGAAAAACCTCAAAAAGTATATGAAAACATGCTTAAAACAGATATTATGAGCAAATGCTTGAAAAATATCTCTGGGAAAGAATTTAGCTACATTCATTCTCTGATAAAGATCTCTTTGTGTACTGTAGAGGATACAGATAAACTGGTCAAACTGTTTCTCTAGGTGTGATACAAACATCATCAATGTGCAAAGAGACAATTACAAATGCATGAAGGTAATCCCAAGTAATTAGAATGGAGCTGAAGATATACACACAGAGTTAAGCTTACATTAAAAGTGAAGAAGGACTCTAATTGTTATAAAGCTCAGGTTGAGTTAGATGAGGAAGCAATACTTCATTTACAGGTGTTTAACGGTTTCACTTGTAGTGTAGACACGTAACTATCATTTACGTTAAAAATTAAAGCTGATAAGGAGACTGAAGAAAAGAAAACTGATATCATTTATGAACTCTGCTGCCCTAATTCAAATGGAAGAATCAGCAGAGTTGACATAAATGATGAAAGCACTGAAAATGGGTAAATATTGTGGAGATGTTATTTGATAAACATCACATTGTAATGGTTATTCTTACATATTCAGGTGGTATAACCAAAGGTGACAATTTTGAAATATTCAGTCAAAAGGACAGCTTATTTGAGTTTTGGTGATTAATGAATAACTTAATACAGAGTCTTACTAAACATGACGCACAACCTACTACTTTCAAGTTTTCTAACCATGATTTACAAGTATCTCTACATCCTGGTTATGAAGAGAACATATGAAAAATCAGATGTGTCCATACCTCATATATCTGGAAATGTGAGTTCAAAGCATCAGAGAGAGCAGTATGTTTATGCAACAATCTCGTTAAATGTGCACGTTACAAAAACATACAAATCGGTTCAGGTTAGAATGGTTTAAGTTAGGTCTGTTTAAAGAAATGTACTTTTAGTTCCATAAAACTAAAAGCAACGGAAACCAGTTAATAATTAATCATATAACTCCATGGCCCCTTTTACAGGGCTTCTGTGGCTTCACTGCTATAATACATGCATTAGAAGGGAAGTGATGGACTCCTTTGGAGTGAGAAATTCCTTGACAATGCTGTAGCTCTTTTTGTTCACCGATGATGATTAAGCTTCAGTGGAGCACTCACAGTGTAACCACATGCAGGTGGAGTCTGGTAATGCTAAAAAGTTAATATAAAATGCCTCATGTGCATATATTCAAGATGAATGCTGCTATCTGAACATTACTATTTTACATAGACAACATCAAAGCAAAGGAGGAAGACCATTGACAAATGAGGTAAGGGCAGGTAGGTAAGATTTTATGGGAAGGGAAAGTGGGATTAATTTAGAAGATACAGATATGAATGGAAAAGAAAAGTAAATCAGAGTACATTGAAAGAGAAGTTGATAATATATATGATGTAATGAGATGTTAGAGTAGTATAAGATCATGAAGAGATGATTATCTGATTACGAGACTATTTTTTGGTTAGGAATAATGAAGGTCATAAGAAAGGTGAATGTATACGAGTAGGATCACATGTGAGAGTTTTAGTATGAACTGATAATAATCACAGCAACTACAAAGTGCATAAGGATCATCATGTTCGTAGTGTGATACAGGTTACCAGATATTCTCAGCCATATATATATATATATATATATATATATATATATATATATTTATATATATATATATATATATATT
>JAYMFT010318424.1:0-10031 GCA_038088735.1 Panulirus argus | reverse complement strand
AAGTAAAAAAAAAAAAAAAAAAAAAATATATATATATATATATATATATATATATATATATATATATATATATCGGGATCCAATAATAAAATTCGTAAAATCTATAGTAACAAAGTGCAAGGTTAGGTAGGTACAGTGTGTATAGTGTTATAGGTTATGGATCACATCTACGTAAGCTGGCAATCCTAAGCATTGACCGTGGCTTGACGACCTTGTGGGCTCTGGTCTGTTCCTTGTTCTTGGTGGGCTTCACGCTGCACTCGACGTCACGTGACCACTTGGTCTTAACGGCTTTACTGGGACCAGTGAAATATTTACCACTGGCACACCACTACCGCCACCCACAGTCCTGCTGGTCCACCATCGCTTATCACTACCCCTCTGTTCAGCTGGTCCACCACCACTCACCCACTGGTTAATTAACACCCGCCTACTGTTCCACTGGTTAACTACCACCCACCTACTGTTCCACTGATCCACCACCACTCACCCTCTGGTTCACAACCACTCACCCAGCATCGCTGGTCCCGAAACACTCATCAACTATCCCACTGATCTACCACCTCCCATCCTCTGTACCGTTGGCCCACCACCAAACTACCATCCCGTTCGTCCCCACCAGCCACCCACTGGCCTGCTGGTTTAGCACGAGCCACTCGTTGTCCTGTTGGTCCACCACCCATCCATTGTCCCTCTATTCCACCACCACCCACTCAAGTGTCTCTGGTTTACCATCATTCACCCACTCTCTCGCTGGTCTCCCACTGTTTCGTTGATCTACTACCACCCACCCACTGTCTTGGTGGTCCACTACTAGCCACCCATCATCCCTCTGGTCCTACACCATCCACCTACTGACCCGCTAGTCCACCCACTATCCCACTGGTCCACTACTTCCCACTCACTGTCCCGCTGTTCGACCATGCCCACCCACTTTCATTGGTCCACTAATACCTACCCACTGTCGCAGTGGTCCAACAACACCCACCTACTGTCGTGCTGGTCCACTATCAGCCATCCTCCAGTCCCGCTCGTCCACCAGTGCCCAACCGCTATCCCAATGGTCCACCACCAGTTACCCACTGTCCCACTGGTCCCCCACCACCCACCCACAGACTCACTAATCCCCCCCCCCACTGTCCCACTGGTTTTATACTATGATTAAGGTCGTTGACAAGAATTTTCATTTGTCAGCATTAAGCCCCCAGTAATCTAGTCCACTGATTGATTTTCTTTTATACTAGACATCATACATAAGAAACTCTCAGCAAACCCTCTTTGTAGTTAAACCTAACATAAGCTATATTCATATGGTTGCCAACCACGGCTCTTAAAAGTAAAGGAAGGTTTAATATGTTTGTTATCCCTCACTGGGTTCAGTAAGGCCAAAGCCTAATCCCCATCTAACCACCAGTCCAATAGCCATGTTAGGTCAGTTGATGGAAAATGTGTATATTACTAAAATGAGGATATTTTTCTGGATGTTAGATTTGTTTTGTAGAAAAATTATTCTTATTTTCTTTTATAAGGATCTTTGTGACAACCAAGTGGATACTCAAAATCAATTATTCTGTAGGAGTGATACAGCTGAAGGTTAAATGTGTTCAGCTGCAGTCATTAGATAATGTTGGGGGAATTATGGCCCCATTAACAGCATTTCCTCAGTTTAACTTTACTCTTCTTTGAGTCATTATCTGGATCAGCTGCTGCACTGTCTCTGTAAGATTTGTTCTTTAGTCAAGCGGCATTTATTTTTCACTTACTTTTGCATTGATTAGTTTCATTGGTGTAAGGATGATGATGATCAGGGTGGGTTTTTAAACTGGAACTGGAGAGTGACATGGAGTTATGAGACCCAGTGATGAACATTTTAATTGTAAATTCAGAAATGGTATCAACTTTATTATACTCATCTTTAATTGGATCTGCTGATAGAAAACATATCAGTGAATTCCATACCATTTGTTAATAGTCAGTTACTAGCAAGCAAAGGATCATGGAACAAAGTAGTGGGTAAAGTGCCAACTTTGATATGTTGGGATAGATAACCCCAAAATATATTTTGCATGCTTTTGAATTAAGAGGGTTTATTGGAGTCCTCTTCAGGTTTTTCTTGTGGGATTATTCACCTTACATGCAGTCACTTAGTAATAAGTCAAGAATGTTCAGATGTTCATGTAAACCAAGAATAAGTCACAGGAAACATTTTATGAGCTGAATGGATTATTTAAACTGGTTCTGAAGTTACAATTGCCAATGGGTGCAGCAAAAGCAGCTTAACTCATTGCGATTTTCATGTGCTTAAAGTTGGCTGAACTGTTGATGGAAAACTACACCTTCACTTTCGTTTTGTGAGAACTTGGAGTAGATTTATGAACTTGGAGTAGATTTATGAACTTGGAGTAGATTTATCTTTGCTCTATACATGCAATGACAACTGAGAGCAGAAGTTGAAAGTAGAATAATGTAAGAAAGTAGAGTTGAAGGTGCTTTGAAAGCCTTAGGAAGTAGGTATAAGTTGAATCTAGTGTTCAAAAGGCTGTTACAGAATACTTGTTCCAACTTTTTAAAGATGGGAAAGCTTATGTTTTGTGGAAACATTTAGAGTGAAAATCTAAGCAGTGAAGATGAATAACTTAAAGGCCAAAATCATTGGAAGATAGGGGTTTTAAGAAAGTATTCGCTTGTAGAAAGGTGCATATATAAAAAGCCTGTTAAGGTGATGTAGACTAAAAGAGCATATGGCAAAGGAACTTTATGAGGGAAGATATTTAGCAAGAGAAGGGTGGAAATATTAACTGCATGAGTTATGGGTTGAAGTTTTATCCAATAATAATGCCATAAGTCTTAGGTGCAGTGGAGGTGATTTGTTTATAAGGATGCGAAGGATGATTTAGTCTTATGCAATTATGAAATAGTACATACAGTGAATAATTCTGAGGTGATGTTGTATGAAAACCTGCTGACTTTATCACTGTGAATTTTGATGGTACAAAGGAATGTTCTGTGAGATTTTGTTCACCAGTTCTACCCAGTGTAGCATTATCCTGTGGTAATGGATTATCCATTAGGAGAGGTGTTGTTGGGTTATGTTCATAGATCCATTTTGTCCAGAAATGACCATTCTTGTAATTGTAGATGTGATGAAGTAATAAGAACTATTTTCATGTGGCTGCTCAGTGTCTTTCATGTTATTCCAGAAATTTTTGTGACAGTGACAGATGAATATGAAATTCCAGTGTTAGATTGGTGATGATGGGAATGGAGAAGAAGCCCCAGACTTGGTAGAGTTAGAGAGTGACCCCCTTATTCCTTTAACGATCTTTAGTGGCTACTGAGGTGCTGACACGACTGCATTTATCGACTATACTCTCACACATCAATAAGTAAGAAAATTGCTGTCATATTAGAATAATATGGTGAAAGTTATTTTGAGAGAGGGTAGTTTGTAAGACCATGTACAACTGTAAAGCATTTTCCAACAGTTTATTGGGAATATATATATATCATGTTTTCTGGGTAGTTTTGCTTTATACCATATGAATTCGAAGAATTTGACAAGGATAAAGATTATTTCTACTTAAGGGTTATACTCATGTTTACTCTTTACAGTCTGTCCACATCATGTACAAAGATAACATTATTTGGTGTCACAGGTGTTAGACTGTTATGATTATTATTGTCAAATTGTTGTATGTAATGAAAGAAGAAGATGAAATTTCATTAGCATGTGCTGTATTTTACATTCAAAGCAAGTATGCAGAAACCTCCTTAAGCATTATGGTGGATGACTATGTCCACACCTTTAATGGGTGAAGGTCATCTACATCACTGAAAGCATATCTTTAAGAGTTTTGCATGTTGATGTAACTGTCGCAAAGGTGCTAGCTGCTTACACCATGAAAATTAAGAAAGCGTGGATATTACGAATGAACAAGGGGATACCCTATATCATTCCTTAGCTCTGCATCTTATCATCTCTAGAGCACATCTTACACATGCACTCTACCTTGACATTTTTTTGTTTTTCATTGAGTTTCCTGCTCTATAAGGCCATGAATTTTATATAGATGTACTCTTGATATTCTCTTCAACCCTGTTATTGCCATGCCATTATTGTTCTTTCCTCATCCCTCTTTAATAACACTTTTTGTCATATTGAATGTCTACTTTGTTTTAGCTCTTCTGCTTTTGACCCTTGTATATTAATATGTGTTAGATTGGGCTATACTCTCATTATTGCTTCTCGCAATTTTAGGCTTCAATTTTTTGTGTATCAATCTGTGATACATTTAATCAAAATACCAATTATTATGTTTTATTTTTTTCAGTGATGAGTGATTTAGATGTGAAAGTGAGTAATGTGGCAGCTGAGCGTATAATGTGAATGGAAATGGTGAACAGCTTGTTGAATTGTGTGTCGAAAAATAAATGGTGATTTGAAATACCTAATATAAAAGGACATAAATTATCACATGTGGGTGAGTATGAAAGATGGTAAGAGGGCATTATTGGCTTAAATAGTGATTAACAGGTGGTCAAAAGGGAGACTCTTGGATTTGAATGTGCTGAGAGGGGCAGCTGGTAGGATGTCTGATCATTACCTGGTGGGGGTGAGGGTAAAGATTTGTAGAGCTTTTCTGAAAAGAGAAAATGACATGGCTGAGAAATGGATGATGAAACTAAGTGTGACTGGAAAAGAGACTTGTGAAGAAATACCAGGAGAATTTGAGTGTTAAATGGCATAAGGTGAGAGCAAACAAGGTTATGGAATTGGATAAGGAATGGGAGGTATTTAGGGATTCAGTGCTGGCATGTGTGAGAAAAGCTTGTGGCATATTGAAGGTGGGGGATAGGCAGGTGAGAAAGGGTAATGAATGGTAGGACGACAAAGTTACAGTGAAAGAGAAAAGGGAGGTGTATGTGCTGTGCTAGCAGGAAAAGAGAGTAAATGATTTGATGTACAAAAGTAAAAAAATTGGTAGAAGGTCAAGAAAAATAAGCAGGAGTTGAAAAGGAAGGCTAATGAGAGTTGGGATAAGTGAGTTTTAGTCAACTTAAGGGAGAATTTGATATTTTAGGGGACGGTTAATAGTGTGAGAAAAACAAAAGAAAAAATGGGAATGTCAGTGAAGGAGACAAATGATAATAGGTAATGATGAGATGAGGAGGAGATGGAATGAGTATTTTGAATGTGTTTGATGATGGGTTGGCAAATGTAGGATGTTTATGCTGGAGAGAGTCTTGCAAGAGTGGTTTGATGAAGAGAAAATAGGTGTTGAAAGCCTTGGATAAGGTGGCAGATCCAAGTGAGAAACTGCAAAAGTTGGTGTCTGAATTTGGGGCAGTATGTCAAGGGAGGAAGGTGAGAGTAAATATGAATAAAAGAAGGTTGTTAGGTTTAACATGGCAGAGGGACAGGTTATTTGGGATGTGAATTTAAATGGAGAAAATTTGGAGGAAGTGAAGTGTTTTAGATACCTGAGAGTTGATATGGCAGCAAATGGAACCATGGAAATAGAAGTGAGTACTTGGGTTGGTGAGGGAGCAAAAGTTCTTTGAGCATTAAGGAATATGTGGAAAGAGAGTTTGTTTTCGAGGAGGGTGAAAATGAGTATGATTGAAGATAGAGTAGTCCCAATGATATTATATGGATGTGAGGAGTGGGTTATAGATGAGGATGTGTGGAAGAGGGTGGATATGTTGAAATTGAGATGTCTGAGGAAAATATGGTGGTAGGTGGTTTGATCAAAAAATAAGTTAATAAAAGGGTAAGAGAGAGGTGTGGTAATAAGACGAGTCTGATCAAGAGAGCTGAAGAAGGTGTGCTGAAATGGTTTGAACTATAGTGAGAATGAATGAGAAGAGGTTGACAGAAAGGATATATGTGCTAAAAGTGGAGGGGAAGAGGAGAAGAGAACACTAAATTGGAGATGAAAGGATGGAGTGAAAAAGATTTTGAGGGCTTAGGGCCTGAACATGTAGCAGGTTAAAAGTGTGAATGGGATAGATTGACTTGGAGCAATGTGTTGCATAGGGGCTGTGTGCTGTGATTGGACTGAACTAAGGCATATGAAGCAACTGGAGGAGAGCCACAAAGAGATCTTTGAGACTTGGTAGTGGATAGGGTGCTGTGGTTTTAGTACATTACACATGTCAGCTAGGGAATGGATGTGAGAGATTGAGACCTTCTACATCTGTTCTTGGCACTACTTTGTTAACACATAATATGGTGAAACAAGTATGAAAGAAAGCTTTCTTTTCATTTCCATCTTTGTTTGTGGTATGTGTCTGTCATCTAATATTGAAAAGAATTTATGTTAGAATTTAGTGACCCATCTGAGATATCCAAACTAATGAGCAAATTTCTTTTCTAATACCAGAGAGAATGCTACTTGAAAATGTGGTGATGAGATGTGACTGAAGTGTTCTGGGAAGATTCTGTATATGATATTGTACTTTGAATGTGAGACACAGGGGAAGCTGTTTAGATAAAGAAACACATCTCAGATTTTTATTAGAAATGCTCATCTTGATAGCACTTTAAAAGTCATGAAAAATTTTTGATTGTGGTCACATACAAGAAAGATTGATAGAAAAAATTAAGTTTTATTTCTTTCCTAACTCTGCTTAAACTTCATTGCTGTCCAGAGGCTATCACTGTATGCAGAGAGTTTAATGGAAAAGAGCCTAAACATTAGACAAAGATATCACGCTGAAGAACGGCTTATACCTACTAAGATATGGATGTCTTTCTTGCTCTGTAAAATAGTCCCTTAAAAAAGTTTGTTTTATTCACATCAAATTTACCTTTTGTTGAAGAAGGAGGATGTTAGACTAGTTTGAATGTTTCACAGAGGGTTTTAAGATTTTGTTTGAAGGGGGGAGACATATCCAGTTGTTATTGAGCTATGGAAAGAATTTCTGAGAGCATGTTTAATTGAAGGGACTTAATAGTGTATATTAAACCAAGTTCTCATGAGACAGTAAAGAATTACAAGATTGGTCAGGAAACTGAAATTTTAGCCAAAAGTCTGGAAAAGATAGGGATATGTGAAATTTTGGTATGTTTTATTTTTATTTATTGTAATGATATAACATGACATCACCATCACATGACAACACCCTAACACCACAGTAGTAGCATCAGACATGCACCACTATATTACACAATTGAAACAGTGGCTTACTCAGAGCAGAATGTCTGCATTGCCACAGAAGTTTTCAGTCACTCTTTTAACTCTCCAGTCACAGTCACTCCCATTGAACAAAACATCAACCATTTAGGCTTTACATACAACACACATGATGTTCACCTATAAGATAAACATAAAAGCAACACACAAACTGGATGTTCTCTGGATACTAACAGGTACCAGATTTGGACAAGAAAAGAATCACTTAACATCGTCCACAAATAATCCATCTGCTCTGCTTTAAGCTGTGCCTCACTTTCTTGGTCTTCCACCTTCTCAAAACCAATATAACGGATCTACAAAGCACACAAAATAGTACACTCAGAACATTCATTGGCTTGGCAGCAATCCCAAACACTCAGCACCATTAGAATGAAACAAAGATCTTCCCAATGCAGATGCACCTTGATATGCTCAGAACTCAATTCTGTACAATAGCACCCCTCCCACCCAAACCACTGTGTAATTAACCACCAACCCTGAAGTAGAAATAAAAAGCCTACCTCTGCCTCACACTTCAGTAACCTCCACTCACACATCTCGCTGGCACCATCAAATATAACATTGACAACACTGAAATGACTTGACCAGGAATAAACAACTGACTTCCCATCCTGGTCTGAAGCTCCAACCTTCCAGACATGCGCCCATCAGAAACCACACTCCCAAGACAAACACATGTCACTCTTTTCCACTTATGCTCTGGACATCACCCGTCGCTACAACACTACATATCCCAAGGCCCTTTATGCCCATGATTCACCAGCCATGAAGACACTGAGCACTTACTACACAATTGTCCTGCATTCTCTGTACATAGACACATACATCATAACACTTTATGACCTCATCCTGACTGATGGACATGGCCAGCTTCCTTAATGCTGCAGGAGCCTCATAAGGTTAGAATGGACTCTTGGGGCAGGAAGTAAGTAATGTAATACATCATCCAATGGTTTGTTTTAAGGAGAATGATTTAACTCATTCACCATACCTGGGCATATGTGTTATGATACTTTATTTTCTGTTCACTTTGGATGTAGTGTGTAAGACCAAAATTCTTGGATCACCTCAGATGCTACAGCCTATATTTTTTTCTATGCCCTGGTAAGTCTATACAAAAGTGTAAAGGAGGCTTGTATGAGATTTTTGCTCTCTTGTATGCTAATTTGTCAAGACTGTGAAACTCTTTCAGTAGAATAGATATTATTGATGAAAATCCTTAGAAAGTTGAGACAAAAACTATCTCATGAACACCACACAGTACATATTTTTTTTCCATACATATATGCCATTTCCCGTGTTAGTGAGATAGCGTGAAGAACAGAGGACTGAGCCTTACAGGAAAAATTCTCACTTGGTCCCCTTCTCTGTTCCATCTTTTGGAAAAGTAAAAACTGGAGGGGATGATTTCCAGCCCCTCCTCCCAACCCATTTAGTTGCCTTTTATGACACACAGGGAACACATAGGAAGTATTCTTTCTCCTCTATCCCTAGGGATAACAAAGTACATATACCTGACAGTATTCCTGGTTTGCCTTATGTGCTTGGCAGGTTAACAATGTAACTTTAAGGGCATGCAGCACATATAATTTTTTTTTCATTACATTGAGCTGTATATGATTTTATTGAGAAAATCATGTTTTCATTAATCCTGATATCAAAATTTGTTCTTTTTTAGGATATTTGAAAACCCATGCACTGAGTGTAAATTGGATTTTAGTACTAATGCTGTTGAAGGGTGAATTATTAACAAATGAAATGAAAAGGAGGTTTGGGATAGCTCTAGGGGAAAAGTATCAAGGTTAACTTTAATTTTTCTCTCTTAATGTGACTGGTACATTAGCTTAAGTGTAAACTGAGCCCACATGATTAATTTGTTTATCTTAACCAAAGCTTATAGTCTTGAGAGAAGTGCAGTTATGATAGAGATGCTTTCCTGGACAACTTGTCACAAGACAAATTTGCATCAAGGTGAATCAATGAAACCCATGTTATGGGGGGATGTTCCCCATCAAATTTTCCCCCATGTAATTTATATGTATGAATTATACTGCATTTGATTACCTGAAGCAACTTTGCATACAACCAATATACAATACCACACTATCATGATGTGATTTAGATGATATTCAATGAAAACTTACTGAAAAATGTACTGTTCTCAAACAAGGTAATGAGGGCTTTAGATGTTCATGGAATGGGAAGGGGTTGACTGAGGGTTATTAGAAGGCATAGGGTGGAGCACAAGAGTTACTTACATCCCCCCCTGAATTTTCTATTTTGACAAATTTGCCATATCACAGTTAATGAAGACAATATTCAATAGACTTCCCAAAAATTTGGTGAAAAGAACTTCAGGTGGTGGTGGAATGGAATGATGGTGTAATGGGGGCTTGTAGGAGGATGAGATGGTGTCTAAGCTTGACTGTGTCACCCCATAAATCATCTAATCCAGCAGATGTTTCAGTTGGAGTACATTCAGATTTATTGAAATGTCCACGCTTGCTGTGGATGCGGCAGATAATGGGTAAGCAGTGAATACAAATGAAAAAATTTTACCATTAGTGAGTTACAAATCTTATGATATTTTGTTGTTCGACAATTGAGATATGCATGGTAAGTGCACAAAACCTCAAATATGTTGGAATAATATAATATAAAAGAAAATCGTCTTTTACACCATTTAATTTGTTATGGATGGGGTTGTTAGGGAGGCAAATGCAAGAGTTTTGGAGAATGGGGTGAGTATGCAGTCTGTTAGGGATGAGAGGGCCTGGGAAGTGAGTCAGTTGTTGTTCGCGGATGATACAGCACTGGTGGCTGATTCGAGTG
>JAYMFT010318413.1:0-10032 GCA_038088735.1 Panulirus argus | reverse complement strand
TTAAGCGTGAAACGACGAACGAGTATGGAAAATATATATATATATATATATATATATATATATATATATATATATATATAAGCACCGAGACGAAATGGAGTGAAAGGCATCGACATTATCGAGCCTCACAGAGGAGGCAACAAAGCATCGCCCTGAAATTACAACCAACAACTCTTGACACATCACGCCAGGTTCGGTAAATAATCACGTACCCGGGTAGTACAGTAAACCAGTACATGGAGTGCACTGAACTGCAGCCATGGAAGACATGGCATTAGATAAGGAACCAATTTTGCCTTTCACAGCAACAAGGACAGGGCCCCACCGGAGAAAAACAAGCTGTTGGTCAAGTGCACACGCCTTTCGCGTCATGTGTTGAGAAATGCCGCCACGGTGTCGTTGCTCGGGAAATGAGGACAGAGGGCGAAACGATTATCAGTACGGGAGATGAATAGACAGACCCAGAAAGGTATAATATATCAGTAAGATCTAATCCTCTGTGTCAAGGGTAAAAAAAAACGTTTCCTTACCTGACTGCTCACCGTCAAAGCCTCGATCAATTCACCATCTGTAAACCTCGCGGGAACAAGAGATCCATCCTGTGGGAGAACCGCAGATACGGAACATGGGAGGTGATCAAACGCGGGCAGGCCAGGCCTGGCCTGGTGGTAAATCAGGGGCCGTCATGTTCCTAATACGGTCATGTTTACGATACGGTGTTCATATCTCCGTGTTATCCCAGGTTGGATGTGTGTGTGTGTGTGTGTAAGGTAATGTGGCCTTCCACAGTTGGTCAGGTAACTGAACTAGATAGAGGTCAGTTCATTTAATCTTTCGTCTCCCGCGTTGATGCAGTTAGACTCTTACATGAGCTGGTGTCATTGGAAGTACTGGACCTGTGTTTAATGTATGCCAGAGAGAGAGAGAGAGAGAGAGAGAGAGAGAGATGCTTCGTAATATATTGCATATGAAACACGGGTTTGGCTATATGGAAAATATTGTAGATATTTAGAGACTAAAAATTCTCGGCCTCCCACGACAGAGGTCCGAAAGATGAAGTCCGGTCGCCCGTGGGGTGCATCAGGCCGTGAAGGCCTGGTGGGTCCAGCCGTGAGTAGTCTGTTTGAACCAAGTCCCAAAGAGTGAAGCTCATGGTCTCAAGAGTTAACAGCTGCTAAAACATTGAATACATTTCGTTAACTAAATTGAAAAGATGATCACACACACACACACACACACACACACACACACACACACCACCCTACGCTTATAGCCTTCCGCGTCACGCCTGTATCACTCTGCCACTCCCTACAACACGTCCCCGTAGTACCGCCACGCCGCCTCCCTCATTATGGGCCTTCCGCCTCACGCCCGAGTCCCACGCCCTCCCGTATCTGCCCCCTCCCCCTCCCCCCCCCCCTAGCCGTGGTTCGCGCCTTTTCTCACGCTGGCAAGTGCGACACCCCCCCCCCCTCGTGTGAGTCCGTTGTGTGTGTGAGCACATAGGGGCTGGTCTGAAGGTCGGGAGCTTTGAGCTAGGTCTTTTGTCCGCTGTTTTGAAAAGTTGAAGGTTCATTCCTAGCGTTGAGCACGACGGTGCGGCCCCCCCCCCGATGGACGACGACCTACGACCCGTGATGGACGACGACGCACGACCTTCGAAACACGACGGTACGACCCTTGGAGACGACGGTACGACCCTTGATGGACGATGACGCACGACCCTCGGAAGAACACTACGGTAGTACGACCCCTGATGGACGACGACGCACGACCCTCGGAAGAACACGACGGTAGTACGACCCTTGGTGGATACGACCTGCTACTGTCTAGGATCAGACCTTCAGGAACAGCGATTCATCGATCGCCCTCTCACGTACAGTAAACCTCCCCGAATCATTTTTCATCCCTGACTGAGTCTATCGCACGACTCGATCTCCGTGAGCAGTCTGGCATTACGTCTGTTCTTAAGAGTTCCCCCACGGCGTCCCCCTGGACATCGTGTGAGATCGACAATCTATCAGTCAATGTTCTTGCAGCAGCGGTGGTTGATCGATCGATGCCGGCCAATGTTTCAGGCCAAGATAATCTCTGTTTTATTTTAGTTTTTTCATCTTTTTTAAGACATCGAACTGCCTTACGCAAGACGGCATGTTAAAACTCGAATATTTTCCCCCCTTCCAGTCCATTGGTTTAAGAGGCTTATGTCAGCGTATGGAGGCGATAACTCGAGTACCTATTACACGCTTGGCCGCACGCCGACTCTCCAATCTATTCGCCTGGCTTTGCTTCGCTCCGACATGTTCTCTGAGATGATCAAGGAGTTGGAGAAGGGGAGGGAGGGAGGGAGGCAGGGAACTCCAGCATCAGATACGGAAGGGCAGAGTTGTGTGTGATCTTGTAACGAACGTGTTCTTCACATGAAATACATACGTATTTTCTTTTTTCTTTTTTTTGTATCGTCTTTGATTGTGGAATCATCTTAGTTTCGCTACGAATAGAATCTTGAGGAATAACCTTCCTGTGGTAATGTCTACAATTTTTGGGGGAAATCACCATTTTTCAGTAGTTTATTCCCTGGTAGAGGAATTGGGATCCTAGTGCTGTCTTTAGGTATCCCTGTACAATAATACCAGAAGCATCTGGCAAGTGTAGCGAGTACATATGAATGTAACAAAGGGGTTTACTAAAGCCTGAGGAAGTTGGGATATTCCTTCAACACATCGTCACTATTATTTACATAATGTCTGACCACACAATGGGGAGGGTCATCGTGTCTCTGTTATGGGGTCGTGGAATGGTGGTCCAGCAGGCGCCACTGAAGCGTTGTGTGTATGGGGACAGAATTTTGAGAAATGGTATTCCTTTGCTTGTGCATAGAATTTTGAGAAATAATCTTCTTCCGTTATGTATACACAATTTTCATGACTTGAACTCTGGACTGACGCAGAACCACAGGGCATCCTGAAGTGTGTGTGTGTGTGTGTGTGTGTGTGTGTTTGTAGACATAGGGTCGAGTAAAGATAATAGTAACGTTTGAGTTATGATGATAGTTAGACTAACTGATAACCAGTCACCGTAGGTCAGTGGCGTGGCTTCAGGCTTCATACTTCAGTTCCTTCTGGTGTTTTCCCTTCAAATATATTTTTTTTAATCCAATTAAAGACACAACCTCGGGCTTATAACTTTTTTCTCTCTTTATCTTTTTTTTTTTTTTTTTTAGGAAACTATGTGCCGTATCTTCTTAGAACCGGTTTGTTCAGTGTTCTCGGCAGCTGTCGCTTCTGAGACTCGGGTCCAAAGACGATGAGTAAGGTTCGTGGACCGCCGTGGCAACTGGGTGTCGAAGGCTGTTCCATGACCTTGGGCGGGAGGAACAAGAGCGGCCGGCAAACCGGGGTCGAACTATATTCGAAGCGAGTGAGGTTGACTGGCCGAACTGCTTCGGTACGTTCGAATCTCATCTCTCTGTTTCAGGGTTCAGCCCGTGCGAGCGAACCCGAGCGTGAATGTTCCCTCCGAATTTATTTCTTTTGAGGAAAAACAAAGAAAAAAAAATAAGATCCTGCTGCTTTGTAAACTTTGCCTGGACGAAAGATCAGAGGGTTTCGATCATAAGGGGAAAGATTCGAATCCCCTTGAGCGATCCCTGGGTATGATGGCCTGGCCTATTAATCCGCCTCTTTTAGGGGGGTCAGGTCAAAGGCCGATCCATCATACCCAAGGACCGTGCAGTCGTTCGTGCTCATGGGTCGTGCCGTCGTGTGCCGGGGTTACGCCGTCCGTGTCATCGGGTGAAGGCTGTTCGTGTTTGGAGAAGTTTCTGATTCGTGGGAGGCGAGCCGGAGCTCGGCCGTGTCAGGTAATGGAAGTCGTGCGTCTGGGGAGCGCCCCCGAGACTGGCAGGAAGGTGGGTCCTGTTGTCATCCTGTCGCTGTTCGCGGCTCAAAAGTCGCCGGGAGGTAGCACGACGCGGGGATCAGCGACAAAGAAAGGTCGCGACGACGAAGACGACGACGACAGCGTCCGTGGTTAACGCCGACGGTGTTGGTGGGCAACCACGATTAAAACGACGGCCCCGCCGCGCCGCATCGACAGCTGGAACGACGACCAGCCCGAACGAGAGAGACAGTTACTTGAAGGTCGGCGGAAACCACGAAGACAAGTACTTTTAGTATCTTGAGAACGATGGTAGGTAACGGCGATTCCACCCCCTCCACCCTCCACTCCCTTCTCTCCTCCAGCGACCAATGCCACCACACTTCCACGACCTCAACGGCGCGCACGATGACGGAGGAGGAGGCCGGACGATGTGGAGGCCTCAGTCTCATTAATGACCGCGAGAGAGAGCAGAAGACCTTCGCATGTCGTTCGCTGCGGAAGGGGACCACCCCTTTCCCTCCCGCACCACCATCGCTGGAACCCAAAGGACACACGGAGAGGGAGAGATGTATGTATACATCCCAGCGAAGGTGGTGCAGTAGGCGGTGAGGGAGGGATGGTAGTGGACGATGGGCTTGGGCGGCGGCGGGGCATGGGATGGATATAGAGATGGCTTAAATGCCCGAGTTTATCAGGTCGAGTGGACTGGTCGAACGTAGAAGCAACGTGGATGTCTTTGGCTCAGGCAGGAACTTCCTTCGCTGGTAAAGAATACTGAGTGTGATTTTAAGATGAAATGTGGGTTTCCTTCTGGTGTGTGTTTAACGGTAAAAGATGCTTGATGGCCTCGACTTGGGGGGGAGAGTAGATCTGTCACTTGTGGGTAATTAAGGGCGTGGCTATGGTAAGTTATGGGACAGGACAGGTGGCGCACCTCCATGAGCCCAGGCGGGGCTCGGTCTTCACACCCAGACTCGTCCATGAGTTCAGTCCAGGAGTAACGTCTGACTCGCAAGTCATTCTAGTGAAGAGGCAAGGAACGTCTGACCGACTCACGGGTCGTTGTTAGTTAAGGGCATACTACTGACTTGCCCTTGACTCACACAAGTCATTGTAGTCAAGGATGTCCACGTACATCAGACTCATAAGTCATTAAAGGGAAGAAACTTTTGACATATCTGAAGAACGAATTTTACACAGACCTTGGGTTTGCATGGACCACCTCCTCCTCCTCCTCCTCCTCAACACCGTCTTCCCCTCCCGGAGGCCACAGCTGAGGAAGGAGAGGGAGTGTTGATCTTGTTGTGATAGAGGTCATGCTCTGTTGTCGAGGGTCCTCAGCAGCGGTGCTTGTAGTCCACCGATCGTCTCGCTCGCAGAACTCATAAACAGCCTGACTTCCAACGTAGGATTCACTCGACCCTGTTCTGTAAGACACGCTTCGTCTGTGTAGGTAATTAACATTTTCCTTCGTGTATAGAAAATGATTATGTAGATTAGGATCGTCAGTGGGTTGAAATAATTATTTCTCAAGGTCCCTCATGACAGGTAGGTTTCCCACAGAGAATAGAGGATAATTGTGCCGAGTAAGGGACGAGAGTACGTTGGCATTTTCTTATTCAGATCAGATTATCGGTTCTCCTTTGTGGATTATCGGAGGCGTTCCCACCCATTGTAGACCGACCCCATGATCACTGTAGACCAGCCCCATGATCAACGCCTGCCGATGACCGGTTTCATGCGGGTTGCGATTGCTAATTAAATTCACCTAATCATACGCTCTCAGAGACACTCGAGACTCTAAGACTTCAGAGACCGGCCAGCCACCTCCTCAATGTCCCCCCCCCCCCACTCCTCCCCCTCACCCCCGCGCATTGTGTGGTTTTTAAGACAAGAGGAGAAGTGTCCGTAGGGATGCGGTGCCTGCCATTGCATTCTCTCATACATAACGATATTATATCACGGGAGAGTTTCGTGGTGGTGGTTACGTTGGCCTGTAAAGAATGCGAGACAACATCTGTTGGGCCTCCGATGCTCTTGAGGAGATGACCGCGTCATCTGGGGGGTTGGGGGGAGGGAGGGAGGTGCAGAAAAACTTGTTTCTATTGAAAATTATACAAAACGTCGAGTCTCTCTTGTTTTTTTGCTGCAAGGTAATCCTCATTCCAGTCTTCGTAATCTGTAGCCGTGCTACGAATTACACACACACACACACACACACACACACACACACACACACACACAAGAACCCTCGATTATCACTGTCATTAAGCCGAATGCCTCCCGTTCCACCTCCGTCTCAGTCATGCGTCCATTTTATGCAACATGACCCATTAGAGCAGCTATTGATGACCAGTCAACACAGCAGTCTCCACGGTCTTTACGCCTCCGCCTGCTAGTGCGTAGCTACGAACGCCGAAGCTACGCACGCCGAGGATCTCTCTCTCTGCGCTGGAGGCAGACCTGACGACTTTGAACATCGTTCGTGGTGTTTCAGACCCGACACACTGGTTATGTGAACGACACAACACAAGTATGTGAAGGTTCCGGCCCAACAAGTATATATATGTGAAGGACGGGATCCTTCAAGTATGCGAAGAGCCTGACCCAGCGTGTATGTGAAGGTCCGACAAGTATGTGAAGAGCCAGACCCAGCAGGTATGTGAAGGACCAGACCCAACAAATATGTGAAGAGTCTGACCCATCAAGTATGTGAAGGGACAGACCCAAGAAATATGTGAAGAGTCTGACCCATCAAGTATGTGAAGGGACAGACCCAAGAAGTATGTGAAGAGTCTGACCCATCAAGTATGTGAAGGGACAGACCCATCAAGTTTGTATGAACAACCCTGCCGAATGAATCCATATTGAACTCGACCTGTGTCAAGGCCTCGACCTCGTAACTATGTAAGGGTCTCGACCTTCTCACTGTGTCAGGGCCTCGACCTCATCACTATGTGAGCCTTGACTTCGTAGGTATGTGAGGTGCCTCGGTCTCGTGACTATGTGAAGGCCTCTCGACTTCTTAGCTATGTGTGGGTCTTGACCTCCTCACTGTTGTGAGGGGTCTCGGTCTCGTTACCGTGTCAGGGCCTCGACCTCGTAGCCGTGTCAAAGCCTGAGACCAAAATAACTAAGTTTAACAGAAACTAAGAATTTGTCGTGGAAAAAACAAAAATCGAACCTGGGTCTTCTTGTTATTTCCAAGACGACTGTGTTGCCACACCAAAGCAGCCGACCCCGATGAGTGAGTAAGTACAGCTCCTTCACGACCCTGCCCGGTATAGGTTTAACTCTGACTGAGGGCAGTTCCACGTAGTAATGGAGTTCCTCTTTTGAGCATTACTCAAGCGCCGGCAATTACCCGAGTGACGTGGTGGCGCAGCATTTGCTATGCTCAGTGTCTCGCTTGGGAAATTTGTTACAAGGGGCCCCCAGCAAGAGACGGAGAGAGGCGCTTGAACTTTACGACAAGTTCTTACGACGAGGCGGTTGTTGCCGAGTTGAGCGGCATCCTCTCTTGGGTGGGTCGTATCATCAGCATGTCTGAGGATGGGCCAAAGTTTTACATTGACTTTTAAAGCAACATCGTCGATCGCCATGACTACATGCATTATCCGAGAGTTTGGTATTACATAACCCGAGTTTATGACTCCTCAGCCAAGTAGTTATACAAATGCCAGGAGGAGAGAGAAAGGATCACCGCTCATGGGCTGTCATGCCATAAGGGCGGTGTCGACGCATGGGATTGGACACGAGGGGAGGGGGGGTCATTATCTTGCCCCGGATCATGCAAAGTACGTGGGAGGCACCTCCATCTATTAATCTTGGCGGATGCCGGTTGGTCGGTTGGATGCCGGGCCGGTCGGCCGGCCGGATTCATTGTTACTCGAACGTGGGACTTTGCGTAATGCCATCAACAGATAAATGACCGAATCGATAAGTGACAGGACATTTATTATCTTGGGGGAGACTCCTGTTTCTCTGAGATTAAGAATGGGCTGTGTCCTCTCTTTGATGTGGGAAGGGAAACGCTACATTGGAGTCGAAAACGGAATGACCGGCTCTTCGTTTCTGGAATACGTTCTTCGTGTGATGCTCGGTTGGAGTGAGGCGGAGTCTTCAGGGTTCGTTGTTTGCTGAACCTGTGTTGGTTTTGGGGGTGAAGGATTGCTTCAAGTCTGGGGTGCTGTGGTCCCAGGCTGTGGGGTCGATGTCAGAGGCCCGACAGTTAACGTTAGTTAGGCGTGTGACTTGCGGAGGCGGCCGTAGAGGCAGGAAAAACGCCTCGAACCACCACAGACCAAACCACTTTTTCAACCCAGCAACAAGTCGGCATGTCCAAGGCTGGGCGGGTTGCCGAGATCACCGGGGATGGGCGTGGGTGTCTCGGGGCCCTATCAGAACGCTGGTGTCGGCATTGGTGGCTCTCCGTACTGACGGTAAACCTTCGTCAGCTGACGACGTACATCAGAGCTTGACACGCCTTTCATCACATGACACCCTTCCTCACCAGACATCCCTCCAGAGCTGAGAGTCCTGCCCCCTGCAGCTGACACACACACACACACACAAACGCACATATGTAGCTGGTACTCGACTGGCCCTGACATATCCAAAGGGGTTCCGTTCCTCGTAAATCTCCAGGGGATTTACTTCATCTGAACAATGACAGTATCCCTCCTCCCCCATTATTTTTTCCCCTCACCAATTTTGACAATGGATAGCGCGGCTGGCTAGATATCCAGAGGAATACGTCTCGTAAATGGCCATTTTATTGTGCTCTTGTTTAGATACCCGCTAGGCCCCTCAATGTTTCCTTTGCCCTATTGTTTCGGTCACAGCAGGTAGGTAGCCTAGCCGAAAGACCACGGTCCCACTAGGCCCTTAACGTTTTCTTTGCCCACGTTTCAGTCACAGTGGGTAGGTCGCCTAGCTGAATGTTCATGGTTCTTATCCCTAAACGTTTACTCTTCTCCTGTTTGTGTCACGAACATTAAGGTCACCTGAGTAAATGTTTAGGGTCTTGCTTTGCCCCTGCTTTGCTCACAGCGGATAGATCTCTCGCCTTAGCACCCAGCAACCGGGTGTGTACGAGATTGGAACACCCTCCCTCTTCCTACTCGTACCGTACATGCCTTTGGCCATAATGCAACGAGATATTCCTGTAACTCGCTCCCGTATAATGCCGAGTTTCAGGTAAGCAATATGCTTTCAATCTTCTCGCAGTATACAGCGTCTGGGAGGCTGATCGGCGCTAATGGTAATCATGTACCTCGTCCCCTATCATCACCCAGGAGTCAAGATTGAAGGTTGAGAAAAAATATATATGTGTGTAAGTTGAGAACAGGTTCAGCTGGTGCAGCTAGTAGCGAGGAAAGTGGTCGAGGGATCTAGTTTTAAGGGGGTAAGGGTTGGTGCCCTTTAAGAATTATGGGAGACTGGGTCGTGCAACTACGCCCCCAGGCACCTCCCTCCATCTCCCCGACTCCCAGGTATAGGGGGAGAAATAGGTGTTGGCGGCGGCGGCGGCGGCCGGAAAGGTGGGTGGCTACCGCGTGTTGCACATAGGCTGGTTGTCAAGCGGGCGGAAGTGGCGCTCGGGGGAACAGTTACATGGGCGCTGGTGGTGATGGTACGTGTGTGTGTGTGTGTGTGTGTGTGTGTGTGTGGAGACACGGGGGCAGAGGAGGGCATGAAAGTCCTCTCCTTTTTTTCCTCCCCCGCCAGGGAGAGATACACGAAGGTGGTGGGGAAATTCTTGGGCGATAATTGAAAAAGACGCTCGAGCCTGGAAATGTCTGCACGAAACCTAGATTTTCAGTCCTGAACACATTACTATTTTTTTCGTCTCGCCTCACTTCTTTCGTCTGAGGCTCCAAGAGCCTTTTTAGTCCCTTAATATTTTCAAGACAATGATACTAACGTTGTTTTTCTCTCTTTCTTCCTGCAGGTGAGTACCGTGCGGTGTCTGGCGAGCAGACGTAACTGGACAACGAACAGAGGTAATTCCAGTTGAAATGTCAAGCCCCACTAGTTAGTTGCTCGCTCTCTCATTGTTCAGAGTGAAACACTGCTTCTCTCCCAACCCAACTCTGGATATATATATATATATATATATATATATATATATATATATATATATATGCG
>JAYMFT010318412.1:0-23466 GCA_038088735.1 Panulirus argus | reverse complement strand
ATTGGGAAAACGTAGGACTCCTTTTCATAGGGTTCCCGTAGCTTGCTGCGCTCTGTCAGAGGGTAGGTAAGATGGACTTCTTTAGGGCTATAGCCTCAACGATGCTGTGCTCTTTTCCGTCCGCTGACGATGATACAGCGATGTCACCACCTGCCAGGACCCCTTTTATGAGGCTGCTGCTGCTTCAAGGATGTACTTCACGCAGAATCAGGGAAATGATGGACTCCATTGCCGTGAGGAAGCCTTCAGCAAGACTGTACTCCTTTCCGTCCACTGATTTCTACCACGCGGAGTCCGGCTTGTCAATGAAGACATGACCCATCCCCCGTGCAGAAACTTGAGCCGAATCACAAGCTGTGGGCTGGCTTGGCCTGTCACAGCTGTGTGTGCTTTACCCCAGCCCAAGTTGATATACCCATTTATCTACCAAACCCCAAGGAAGGATAAACAGCTGGGTGAGCTGCAGGCCGTATGCCCGCGCCGGGGAATCGAACGCGAGCCGGTGGATTAGACAGTAACTCTAACCTAACCACTACACCATCGAGACGCTGTATGTCATATCACAACATATATGGAAGGTTAGACAAGTCGCTTCAGATGCACGTTTCACAAACACATGCACTAATGCTTAGGTACTTTTCATAACTAACTCTAACCAACATATATTAGGAAAGTACTCGACTCGCAACAATTTCTCGTCAGTGTGATAGCGCCTGTAAAACGAAGGATCACTACTTTATAATGTAATCAAAATGGGGTTGGGTTTCATATTTTCACTGCATGGAGAAGACAGAATAATGTTCTTAACAAAAAACAGGAGGATTTTGATGTACAGTCAATATGTATCATTAGTAAGGATCAAAAATCAAACATATGAATCTTATACAATGTCTGCAAAATAAATTTTTCCGCTTCCCCCAATACATTTTTCTAAGGCGAAGTTACACTTAGATTTTAGTACTTTGTCATCTCTCCATCTGCAGACGTCTGGGCATGGCATTAGGAAGGTTCCTGAAGTACTGTAGGTCCATGTTTTGGGTCCATACGAGTTTTGATCTCCTGAATGAGGCGAGATACTGATGAGGTGATGCAGGAAGCAGCCGCCTGATCGTGCCTACGAAGCGCCCAGTGCGCCTAAGAAATCTCACCTATACCCACATTTCCATGCTTCCAGGAGATAAATCGGCCTTTCTCAACGTATGAAAGGAAAGAGTCAACCATCTAGGGGAAGCACAGGTGGAAGAAATACAGCGGCTAGAGGCGAAATTCCAAAAATGATGTGGCAACCTTGAAGAGCGAGGAAAAAAACATCCTTCCGTAGAGGTAGCCTAAGGCACGTATGTAAAGGATGGAGTGTAAGACGGTTTGAGTGTTCGGGTCCAGCACATGCAGCATTGTGTGAAGCATGCAAGGGATAGAGCGAATTGAGGCGTTGTGGTATACAGGGGGCGACGTGTTCTCAATGGACTGAACCAGGACATGTGAAACGGTTGAGGGAAGCCACGAAAAGGTCTCTGGGGCTCTGGTTTCGGTGCGTTGTACAAGACGGCCAAAGAATTGACCTAAGCGAATAAGGCTGCATCTTCGATAATTCCTGGCGCTACGTCGCTAACGCAGAAACGGTAACCAAGTTTGATATATATATATATATATATATATATATTGCCGGACTCCACCTGCTCAGAGTTGCACCGCGAGCGAAAAGTCACCTTTAGCAAAGCTGTATCATTAGGAGTACAGTCTCGTCAAAGAACCTCTCACTCCAAAGGAATCTACATGTCTTTGTTCCTGCAAGTAGCGTGTAGCCTTGGGCTGCAGGAGCCTTTAGAAAGGTCGTGGGTAAGAACAGGACTCTCTCATCGTAATTGGTCCATGGGTAATTATAATTAAGTAATATGTGTAATTATTTAATGATATGGAACGAGGAGAGAGTTCTACACTTGTGGGTTCCCAACCTTTGAACTTTGTGTGTGTGTGTGTGTGTTATTGGCCACCTCTTGCGAGCGAGGGTGTATCATCATCAGTGGAGAGAATGGAGTACACAGTATCGCTGAGAACCCTCCCGTTGCAAAGACGTCCTTAAATTCCCTGCAGCGGAATGGAGTGCAGCCCCAGTGTTGCAAGGGCCTCCATAAAAAAGCTGCAGGGGTCTTGTGTATGTATATGTATATTCTTTTCATGCATATTCGCCATTTCCCCCGTTTGCGAGGTAGCGACAAGACTCGGGCGACTTGTAGTAGTTGCTTGGCGAGTGAAACAGTCATCTTCGGCGGCGAAAGTGAGTACATCCTCACTCCAAAGGAGTTCATCATTTTCACCTGTCAGTGAATGTAACACAGCCTCAGAGTTTAAGGAGCTCTTAGAAAAGGGGTCTCGGAGTAACACCAGGACCCCTTTTCAGGAGTTTTGAGGTATATGTGTGTGTGTGTGTGTGTGTGTGTGTGTGTGTGTGTGTGGTGGCGGCAAATAATCTGAATAAAAGTGCCCACATGAAGCGGTTGACGCCATTTGGGACAGACTCAAATAATTTGCGCGAGTTTAAATGTTGCATATTTAATATTTCTCATCAAATGTATAGTTATTTTTTTAATTAGCTTTCCAGTGCAATTCTGCAAAAATAATTAGTGGTCATTGTTCCTAGTCCACATTTTGATATTGCTACTGGCTAAGTCCATATAGGGAAAAAATAGATGTAAAAGATTAACTGCTGGTTTAGCGGAGTCTAATAAATGTCATTATTATAAGATAATTTTTTCTCCTAAATCTTTTTGCCTCACTTATGAAGATTTTACTTCCCATGAAATAAATATTTATATTCTTGAAATAAAATTCGATGAATTTACAGCTAACAAATTTTTGTGATGCTGGCCAAAATTTTTTGGGGGAAATAACTATATCGTCTTTCTTGAAAATAGGCACGACGTCTGAGCTCATTCACTGCCAGTAACTTACTACCAAACCAATTATTTAGCGACTTTGTGAATATAACTAGTCGTCCGTCCATCAAGGGGGTTTCTTCAAACACTGACATCGATAGAGCAATGCGTGCTGAGGAGTTTTAGTTAGATCCTTCTTAGGTTAACTCATGTCTCATTCAGTCATTTAACTGTCTTCAATGTAGGATTCACATCTTCATCAGTGGATCAACTTTGAAATAATTCCTTCATTTTCTTGCAAAATTCCTTCTCGTCTCCTTTAATCCTTATATCTGGTTCCCTTAACGTGTGTGTGTGTGTGTGTGTGTGTACGTAAATTTGATTTTGTTTTGAATATACGGGTGTGTGTATGTGAGAAGTCACTACGTACCCATAATGACGCCTAACAGATAGGGAAAAGATTTACGTGTTTCCTTATACACACATAACAGAAAATACTTTTCAATTTCTCTGCCTTGTTAACTGCTGTGGCTCCAAACGCCAAACTATATCACATTTCACACAACACATTCTCCACTACTGTATACTGCACTCACTGTCACATGACCCGAAACACGACTGTGTAACCCGACACTTGTTTTTGTCATGACCCGAAACGCTACCCGTAAACCTGCACTGTCAGTGCCATAGACCCCGAGAACACCACGGCAATCGAAGCCCATCTCAGCGCATCGCATTTGTTTTCACCCGTTCCCATCTACGCCATCTACTGCGTTAAGGGGAAGATGCCCGACCTCTCTGATGAAGAAGGGAGTGTGTGTGGGGGGGGGGGTCGGAGGGTTATAATTCACGACGCGGGCTGAGGCTTTCTATACTGGATGGCGAAGGGTGAATAGTGTAGGTGATAATACCACACACGTACAGAGGGATTGGGAACCCGTGGTAGCCACACCTTTGAAGGATTAAATGTTCATCAATACGGCCTGAGCTGAGCACGGGGATGGGATGGGCCGGGTGTGAAGGATGGGAGGGGGGGGGGAGGGAGCGGTGAAGGATGGGGAGATGGAGAGGACGAGGAGGAGGAGGAGGAGGAGGGAGGGGACGAATGAGAGAGAGAAGGAAAGATGGAGAGGGAGAGGACTGCATAGGGAGATGGAGGATGAATGATATGGATGGAATGAGAAGAGACACGAGTGAGAGACTGAGATTGTGAGTGTAGAATGATGAGAGACGAACGGGAGGAGAGAGAGAGAGAGAGGGGGGGAGGAAGAGAGAGACAGAGAGGGAGGAGGCGATGGGCACAGGAGGTGACCTGGGAAGGAAGACTGAGTCGGCAGCTGATGGGGAAACAGGGAAGAGTGTTGAGGGAGAGGTAATGTTTGGAGGGAGACAGGGTATGGTGAAGAGAGGATAGGGAGCGTTGGAGGAGACGTAGTGTTGTAGGACAGATCGAGTGAGATACTCAGTCACTGGAATCGTCTGACGAAGAAAAAAACATCATGAACCTTAACGATTGAGGACTTGAGACAATGCTTCATGGTGACCTAAGGTTGCTGGGCTGCTCGACTTGCTGCTATCCAGACGTTCTATCTATCTTATCTCTACCGCTGATAAGGGAAAGAAGAGGCAAGACGACCAACAAATTCAGAGAAAAGAAAAAGTAGAACCATGCAAACTCAATTGAGGTTTCAACTTCATACTTTCGAATCCAAACCTTAAAAGAAGCTTCAGTCTCACCCTTACGAAGCCAAATTTGATAAACACGACTAATAATATAATTATCATATATCATTTTATCCCAATGATCCCATTTTATGAACCTGCGCTACAGTCAGAGGCCAAGGTAATGATGGTTCACTCCTTGGGAGCAAGTGGTTCCTCGACGAGACTGTAATCACCATCGTCGACCGGCGGTGATAACACCCTCACCGAAGCGATACCTTAATCACTCCCTGTATAGCTTGAAGCAGCCACGGTCCGGTAACCTCCGCCCACCAGCTATATACAAACTCTTCCATTTTATTAATCAGGATCATTCTTACCCATTATGTAAGACATCCTTTCAGAAAGTACGACATTTAGACTTGATTCATAAGCAAGCTTGATGATAATGTGCATGATGGTTTGGGAAATGTCTTCCTGAACGCTTAAGAGACTGAAGATGATGATTTAAATGTTTAAAAGACATCAGCTTAATTGGTCATTTGAAAAGTTCAGCAGTAAGTATTCTGATTATCAGTTATTTGAAAATTATGATAAGAAGGCCATAGGAAGTCTTTCAGGAGAGATTCAATATATATATATATATATATATATATATATATATATATATATATATATATATATATGGCTAATACCGCAGCAGCAACAGAAAAGTAGAGGGAAAGAGCAGCAACAAAAGCAAGTGAGTAGCAATAGCAGCAGGAGAAGCAGTACCGATAGCAGCAGGAAGAGCAGCAACAGCGCCAGCCACAGTAACAGCACGAAGAGGAACAGCACCACCACCAAGCAGGAGGAACAGCAACAGCAGTGGCAGTAGCGGCAGCAACAGGTGCAGGAGAACAGCATCAACAGTAGCAGTAGCAGCAGGAGGAGGAGGAGGAACAGCATCAACACCAGCAGCAAGAGCAGGAGGAGGAACACCAGCAGTAGCAGCAGCAGGGAGGGAGGGACACGAGGAGGCCGCGCAGGACCTGGTGATGTATGGCGGCTGTCCGCGAGAACGGTCGCCGCCGGCCTCTCCACCACTGTTTAGATAATCGCCAATAAATTTCAGACAGCATTTTCAATTTGGTCCGATCCCCAGCGGGGGTATAAAGACCTCCTGCTTGCCCCAAATACATTTGTGTATAAAGCAATCTCTCGGAGGAGGAGGAGGAGTGAGGGAGGGAGGGAGGGAGTGTGGCGTTGCTGGCTGGCAGAGGCGCCTCTCGCTCTCCTTACACGATATGCCACCCGCCCTCTTAGTGTCTTAATCTCTCTCGGGCCCGTAGACGCCGTTGGGCACCATGGCCATAATAACTGGCATCATAGCGTCACCCCTTAGCACCATACCCTCTAACAGTCACCATCCCCTGGCACCATGGCCGTCTTCGGCACTGTGGTCACCACCACTGGCACCTGAAGTCCTCCCCCCCCCCCCACACACACACATAACCCTGGTATCATCCCATGTTCCAAGTCCTTCTGCTTCAGCACTTGTGTTGAAACACTAAGGCTTCCTGGCTTGTCTCTTGTGTGTTCACTTCCCTATAGATATATATTTTCATAGATTCTTTTTGTCCCGTATTGTTTTTAGAAATACCGTTTTGTAATTCTTCGAGCTGTCTTGTTTGTTCGCACCATTTTGTGCATTTGTCTGCTTGTAAATTACCTCTTTGCACTTTACGGGGAGGGGAGTCCAACGCTCGTGGGGACAGCATCTCATCTTCAACTTTCAGTACTGTCCTACGGCTTCATAAACTTACGTATACTGTCAGTATTCACAGTCTCGTGATAACGCGGTTTATTCCATCCACCCAACGCTCTTGTACTGTGAAAGTAATTCTGTAAATCTTCGTTTTTTTTTTTTTTTCAACAACTTCCTTGCTTTATTTCAGGTTATGGTGTCTGTGTCTTTCAAAGATTTTATTTTTTTTCCCCACTGTCTACATTTTCAAAATTAGTTTAAAGACTTAAAGGTTGTGATCGGGGCCACCCCTTGCTCTTCTCTCTTCCGTAGTTGACATATATTCACCCTCAACCATCTCGGTAACTGGGTGTGTGTGTGTGTGTGTGTGTAAACATCAGTGTTAATACTTTCTTTCAAATTCGAATGATCTTCAGTGGATTATCTGCTAATGTTTATGTGGTTTCCGAAGCATCCATCGTTGATATTCAAGAATTGTCCCCCTGTTAGTCGTGAATATTGCTTAGTTTTCTTAATGGTTTAGTTACGTAAGATGATAGTATTTGCGTGGGATGTTTAGTTCCATTTGTACTTTTGCGCTTGAGTAACACTGTTTTGTACCATTTAAAGTAATTATACCGTTAATAGAATTTCTTTTCCGGTAAAGGTAACTGTACCACTGAAAGCTACTGCATCAGCAAAGTAAATGTAGCATAAAAGAAAATTTACCATTAAAAGTAATTCAATAATTACAAGTAATTGCACCATAAAAGATAGTTGCACAGTGAAAAGCAACTTTACATAAAAACTTTACATTAGAATTAATAGTACCGTCAGTTGGCATTTACCTAGATTATCTATTTAAGTGAAATGTTTCGTCCATTTATAACATCCATAAGTGTATTAGTTATCAAATTGTGTGATAATTATTGCGATTTTCGTGATCTTTATTATTCACTATCTACTACTTTGTTACCGTTTTTATGCAAGAGAAATGAATGTCTTCCATGTGCCAGATATATATATATATATCTGGGGAAACCCAGTGGAACCCAGGTCCCTGCGTTTAGCTAATAGTACTGCTTGTTATGGTGGTTTAGAGACCCCCATCCCACACAGACACACACACACACACACACACACACACACATTTTCTCTCATAGGTAGTTGTTAATAGGCAGCCACCGACCAGGGAGGTATATTGCCTGTATTCCCCACCTGGGGAGGGTTAGTGACGGCTGCTCACTGAGCCAGGACTTCACAGTGAGCTGTTAAGTTTCACTCCTGTGTCCCCAGAATACTGCTCTTTCTCTATACCTCACCCACACTTGGGCTGCTGGCATTCAGTCCACAAACATACAATCTCTTCGTCTCACACAGAACGCTAAAGAACATGAGACACACACGACTTGTTCTTCGCAACTCAAGATATTCCTTCGGCGAGTTCGAGGCAGAGCTGCGCGTATCAGCCTCTCGCACCTTCCAGGAGCGAGGGTCGTCGGCGCCCTCCTCCGTAACACCGTCAGGAGGATCGAGATAACCTCAGACTTACGACCATCTCTTCCAGCAGCAGCCTTCTGAGCCTTCAGGATCCAGCTGTGTGTCTTTGGTGCATGGCACATAAGATACTTGGAGAGGCTGGTGCCTGGAACGCTAGAATTCTACCAGTGGCCTGCTTCCAGAACGCCAAATGCTTGGTATCACGAGTACATAGAAATAATATCAGATCTCTGGGCTTCCTAGTACCTGAGGTACTGTTTACTAGGTGTCACTTGTGCTTGGAACAAAAGATGTCTGTAGTATCGGAGTACTTAATGCTTGAAAGCCTGGAAAGCTAGATATTATGTGTTACCGACCCCTTGTAGCATCAAGTACCAGTGAATACTGTCAGCTGAAAAAACAGACACCAAGAACCACTGATGACGTGAGCAACAGGAGCGTCCAGGACTTGAGACATCAGATGGAAGGTGTTACCGCTGCATGGAACTGCAGAAGCCATGAGGTACTTAGTACATGGAACACAAAGTTCCAAGAGCTTCTTATACTCTACCTGGAAGAGTAAGTATCAGAACTTACTGATTCCTGGAACGCCATATACCATAAACTGCCATTCTATCTGCACCGCACATCACCTAAAACACTGGATACGGAGTTAGTGGTGCTAAAGACATTATTTTATGAGGAAAACTGAAGCAGAACCAGAGGAGAATAGATGTGATTTCATACTTATATACATATACTCTAGCGTAAGCAAGGTACCCTGTTTATCGACCAACCCACAGGGGAAGATAAGCAGTTGGGTTGACTGTGGACCGACTGCAGCAACCAGGATTCGAACCTGTGCGCTCGACCTCGGCCGGCCCATGAATGCTTTATGGTTTTTTATGCTAACCGCAAAAGACGTTTTGAGTGATCGGGGCCTGAACGTACAGAAGGGTGAAACGCGTGCATGTGATAGAGTGGATTGGAATGACACAGGGGTCGACGTGCTGTCAATGGAGTGAACCAGGGTATATAAGCGGCCTGGGTGAGCCAAGGAAAGGTCTGTGGGCCCTGAATGTGGATAGGGAGCTTTGGTTCCGGTGCTATACACATTTTAGCTAGTTAGTTGGATGTTAGCGAATGCGGTCTTTCATAGTCCTTCCTGGCGCTATCTCGCTAACGCGGGAAACTGCAGTTAAGTATGAAAAAACGGAAAATGTGTGTGTGTGTGTGTGTTTGACAGTGAGTTACACAAATGAATGTAAACTGCATGTCAATATGCACTGAAGTTATGAAGAAAATATGCCGTAAGTTTGTATGTAACCGTCCCCATCTCCATGACAGAACCACATGTTTACCATCCTCGATAACACCACCTCCGCGTACAATACTCAGCCTTCGGGTAATAATGATAATAAGAGGCGTAAGGGCGACAAATCTCTTCCCTCCTCAACCTGTATTGACATCAGGTCGACCGAAGCAATAAATTCACAGGCTTGTGAAGCCGCTCGTCATAAACAGCCTCCAATAGGCCACTATTGTAACCACCTCCTCCTCCTCCGTACCCAATGCCGCCCTGTCCCTCCCCCTCAGCCTCGCCCCTACCAGGCCTCCTCCTCCTCCTCCTCCTCCTCCCAACCTCGAGCCGTTTCTCCCCCTCGCCTGGTCATTTCACGTGTGACTGGGGGCCTCGCATTGTCCAGTCTGTATTGGATTTTCCACATTTCGAACAGCGAGGGACAAATTGACACCCACCCCAGCCTTGTTATTGGAGAAAAATGAAGAAAATAAGGCGGCCCGTCGCCACAGATCGGTGGTTCAACCCGTGAGAGGGCACCGGATCAGCACCTTTTGTGCAGCGCCGAAGGGGGCGCTGCAGGAGGAAGAAGGGAGTCACCTTTTGTGCAGCGCTGAAGGGGGCGCTGCAGGAGGAAGAAGAGTGTCACCTTTTTTTTTTCTATTCTGTTGTTGTTATTGCAGGAGTTTACCGAGTCTTCGATGTGGATGTTGGTGGATATCTATATATATATATATGCTCATCCTTTTCGTAGACACTCATCCATCCGTGGATGTGTGTGTGTGTAAGTTGATGTATTCATCCATTTCTCTGCCACCAGGCCTTGAGTGAGGGTATTTATGGATGTTATTCACCATTCTCTGTAGCTTTTTCGTCATCTTCGTCTGAATAGTATCGAGGAGAGGTCTCAGAGGGTCCCTTTCGTTATACGTGAAAGCATTGTCCTCCATTCCATCGTAACTAATATTGTAACTAAAATATTCCTCTATTATGGTAATTTCTTTTAGCAGAAGCGCAAATTTGTTCACCTGATTTTGTCCGTCTCTCGCGTTTTAATTTTTTTATTTGAACTGTGCTTTTGAAGTGATTTTATTTCAGATTCTTTTTTTTCAGATTTGCATTTAAAACGCTGGATCTCTTTAAAATTTTGGATCGGTTTGAATAGATTCTGTTGATTTAAAAGGCTCAATCGAATTTAAGTGTTGCATTGACTTAAAAAATTTGGCTGGATCGATTTTTGGGGCCATATTGATTTTGGAGGCTGACACGATTTTGTTTCTTTCTCTCTCTCTCTCTCTCTCTCTCTCTCTCTCTCTCTCTCTCTCTCTCTCTCTCTCTCCAATTGTCACCTCTTTGTGCATGCTTTACAGTCTTGCCTCCAATGATGGTGTCCAAACGTTTAGACAAATCACGGACATTAAACCAAGTGGAGGAGGGGACAATATCCGGACAAGGCCGTTTATCACCACCTTGAAATATCGATGTTATCATTGTACCACCCTGATCTAAAAGGGGGTATATAAACGGGTTGAAAAGAGTGGTGCAAAGTTGCGTTACGAGTGAGGTGATCGACTAGGTGAGTCTGCGCCTTGAGGGGAGGTTAAGAAAATACTGTAATCACCTTCCTGTAAAAAAAATGTGGTTGTGAAAGATAGGTTTTTATTTCGACTTGTAAGGGTCTGAATAGCTTAAGTGATTTGGATTCGGGAAAGATTTTTTATTTCTTTTTTTCAGGGCTGTAGTAGAGAAAAAGCTTGGGGGACGTAAGTGGAAGCGTGAAAGGAGACAGTGGGAAAGGATGTGAGGAAAGATGTTTTAGCAGTCGAATGATTATCGACGTGTGGAGTTCGTTAAGTGAGACTGTAGCGTGTGCAGAGTAATTTGAGCACTTAGAAAATAAGGCTAAACCATCATTTGTGTTATACGATCGGGTTAATGCGAGTACAGTGTCCGCAAAAGACATTTTTGTCCGCCACTCATATATTTTGAAAGGCAATACATGATTAAGGTTTATTGTGGGTACAAGAATATGATAGTCATGTTGAAATAATCGTTAATCTGGTCGCAGAGACTAGTGCTTTTCTAATGGTGAGAGGAGTACCAGCAACCCGCCTCAGTGTGCCTCAGGCTATCTTGAAGGAACGATTTTTTTTTTTCTTTACTCTTCCAGGCTGCCACTTCATTTTGGGAGTATCGCTTCTGGGCGTTGTATTTCTTCCACCTGTGATTCATGACAGTTGGCTTTTAGCTTTCTAAAGAGGAGAAAGCTCGAATTCTCGCTTGGAAGCAAGAAAAAGTGGTTATACGTGTGATTTTTAGGCGCACTGGGCGCTTCCTGCAACGCCTCATCGCCTCGTCTCATTCAGGAGATCAAGACACCATGGACACAAGACATGGACCTACAATTCTTCAGGGACCTTGCCAATTCTACACTCAGACGTCTGCAGATGGTAAACAAGGCCAAAGGAAAAGTGACCAAATGATGAAATGTAATTGTGTCATCGCCTTTGATAACGTATGGGGTAGGCGGACAAGGTCTTTTTTTGCGGACACTGTATATACTCACGAGTGTACTCACTATGTACTCACTTCCCGTGTGTATAGTGTTAATTACAGATAGATAATTCCACACATGCACGAATTGGACACAGGAGCATGAGAGTGAAAAAAAAAAAGGAAATCCGGTTGGATCTAACTCGCTAACAAGATCACTAATCAACTAACTAACGTTTCTTTAGCTGCTGCTCAATGATGCTTCCAGCAGACCCTACTTAATGAAGGAAAAAGGGATACTGTAAGAAATTTCGGTGTGATAAAATTTCACGATAGACGAACCCTGGAAGAAATACGATAAACCGGGTGTAATAGACGATGATGATGGCCAAGGTACAATTAGAATGGGGCAGGAGGCAGTGAGGCAAGCCTTAATCTGTGATGGAAAATCTGATAATGAGAGATTCTAACTCCAGGAATATCGACAGGGGAAGCTCCCACTAGATCCGCGTGGAGGAAGCGAGATTTGAAAATTTTAAATATATATTTTTTTTTAAGATATATTTAGGAATGAATGTCCTAGACTTGTATGACCCTGGATGAGGGTGGGTCAGAGGGAAAGATGCGCAACCGATATTTCGTCGAATGAATCACAGACTAGAGCTTGGATATTACAAGTATTATCTACTACCGTGCCCCTGGGGAAGCGGTCAACGTAATGCTTCGATGTGGATAGGTTCTTATCGGCGAGGATGACCGAGGAACCATCGGGGAAACGGGTGAGTGCCGAGACGCAGGGCTTTTTACAGGGTTGGAGAGCTTCTCTCGGGACATAAACTGAGGAAGGGAAATTCACAGAGTATGGAACTTAGAGGCTTTGTGAAGGTCATTCGTCCTCCATCGTGTCGAAGGCCATGCTAGTGTTCCTTGTATTATTTTGTTGTCTATTTCATTTTTGGAAAAGCTTTATGAATTATACATATAGAAAGACACAGCATCTGGGTGCAAGTGCTGGGAGCTAGAGAGAGATGAGGATAGAGATCAGAGAAGTGGTTCAAGAGATGCTAGAAATGCCAGGAGAGTAGAGATGATTTATGATGAAGACATTGGCTGAATAATAGCCAAACAGTTAAATCTCAAATGCACACAACAGCGAGGAATGAGTACAAGAGGAGAAAGAAACACAGTTGTGGGAATTGTAGAAAAAAGAAAACCGATTTTGATAAGGGTGAGAAAAATATCGACTGTTGTGTAAGTATATGAAGAGAAAATCGTCTGAAAGTAAACAAATGGAAAGACATAGAGGATGGGTTGCTGAAATGGAGATTATGTTTTAAGTACTCTCTTCATGGTTGATCTGCACCAGATGGTTTGGAAAGAACAAGCATTTTGCTGATGATAATTAAGTGTCATTTTACAGATGCCATTTCAAGAGCAATTTCTTTATTATTTGTGTTACGGGGAGAGAGTTTTACACTCGTGCTGCCACTTCTCTTAACCTTGTATACGTATACCATATCATAAATCTTTTGTAGACGCACAGACACGTACACACTCGAGCATATGGAAGGTACCCAATCGTCGACCGGTCCCAAAGGGAAGGATGAACAGTTTAGTTGACTGTGAGCCAGCTGCCCTGTCCGGGAGTAGAACCCGGGCCCCGTTAGATTCATAGGTCGTATAGTTAACCACTTTATCACACTGCACTCTGTGTGTGTGTGTGATCGGAAATATATATCAAAACTATCCTGTTGTGTGTTCACTTTTGATAATTAAATGGCTTTTCTTTTTTTAGTATTTTGACGTCACGTCTGGCGCTTCCATCCGCGTAAAGCAGCCGGGCATTTTTGACGTCTTGTATTGCTGATAAAAGTCCTTGCCCCAGCGTCCAGCTCGGACAACCAAGCTAATTAAGACGTTGCTATGGCGACGGACTCCTCCCGCACATTATATTCTCTCCTGAACCCTTTCAAAGATCTGCAGGAGGAGCGGTGGTCGGTCGGTCTGTCGTTCCCCCACGACGGACGGAGGAACGAACGACGCCATCGTTCGACGACGCATTTGCCCGTATCGTCGTCGACGATAACGATAGCTTTGAAAGGTCCTCGATCGCCACTCGACTGTGGGTGTATGTGTGGGTGTGTGAGGAAGGACCCCTATAAGGGCACTGGACAGTATAAATGGACGGAAATAATATCTTTTTCTTGAAATAAGACTAGCTACTGACGGCGGCTTTAAAAACTTTTTTTTTTCTGGGCGCAAACAAAGAATTCCACATTTCCCAGCTCCTCCCCAAACGTCTCAATTAACCAGTTTACTCGGTCAATTGTCCAGCCGCCTCAATCTGAGAGCAACAACGGCCTAAGGTTAAGGCTTCATGCGGCAGTGCTACCAACGCGCTCTGGCCGCCTGGCCCTCCTGACTGGCTAGCCTAGCCTAGCCCTCCTCCTCCTCCTCCTCCTCCTTTTGGGTCGCAACCATCTCGTAGGGGGCGCTAAGAGTGACCCCACGCCCCCGGGGTACTCAACTCCACTGAAATTTGACGAAATAATCTAAAATATCATATACGTCGCGGAGTAGCAGAGGGAGACGCCGAGACTCGGGTGGGAGTTTTTTTCTCTTCTTGTCCTCTCAAGACGATGTATGTAAGACACGAGTTCACTCGGACAGCTGCTAACAGCTGCTCTTGGCAGGGCTGAGGGAGCCTCGAGGAAAACTTTAGCTCGTTCCTGATGAAATCAAAGGTAATGCCGCCGCGATTGTTACCAATTGTCCAGATGGAGACAATAGTCGTTCGATCCCCGGGGAACCATCCAATTTGGTGTTTTCCCTGGCGGAGTAGTTAGGGGCCAATTGCTTGAGTAGGATCAGGATTGTCAGGACGTTGTTGGTGGCTGTTTCCAGGTCGTGTTATATCCGTTGGGAGGGGGCTTGGGGGTTGGGGGGGGAAGAAAAGAGGGGGGTGGGGGGTGGCCACCCTCTCCCTCGCCTCCGTGTCCCCTTGCTGGCCGGCCCCTCCCGGAGGGAGGGGTTCCCCCCCCCCTCTTCCACCCTGCCCTGAGGACCAGCTTTATGAACTCCGACAAGAGTTGAAGGAAACATTGTATTGGATTAAACCACTCGGCCAAACCTCTCGCTGCTGTTCTTGTCTCTCCTGCTGCTTTTGTGAGGTCAGCTGGCGAGGGCTGTGACACTGCACTGGTCTGCCCCCAGTGCTTTCATAGCCAAATGTCTACACCGAAAGATGGGGGGGGGGGGAGGTGGGGGGGGGGAGGATTGTAGGTCATGTAGAGAAATAATGATAAAGAAAATTTTCATTATTTCTTTTTAACTGTAGCTTCCCTGTTTTGTTTTTTTTGTGCATAGAAAAATATTTGTCTTAAGAAAGACTCTTTATGTACGAGTGCCATTCATCTACAACCACCACACGTCTGTGTACACCACATCTACCAATGACATATCTACCAGTACTACCTGATCTACTTAAATGGAGACAAGATGCACTTCACCAAGAGCTCATTCTGGAGTGAATTACCATTTTTATGTGTTTATAATACTACAACAATAGCAGACTACTATGTTCCTAGTTCTTAGGCTAACCAAATAGCTTGAATCATTGTCGATGTAGTTTCGTGGAAAGTTGAGCTCGGGTCTTTAAGGCTATACATCAAAAACGGTGTAACAATAGTCCTAAAGTAGATGCTAATGGCTCGGGCCGCACTCAAGTCTTGGAAGTGAATAACCCTGGGTAAAGGAAGCCATTGAAATTTATTGCCATTAAGGTCTTTTTGTTTATCATGTAGATTCGTCGAGCGGTGTCTTAAGGTTTGGTAATGGAAGGTATGGGTCTCGTTGAAGATGGGAGCAGTTAACTGTTGTATCACTCGGTCCGAAATTCCCCGTTTGTTTTGGCTTTCACTCTGTGTTTCACATGAGCCCCGAGACGAGCCTGATCGAAGCTTGTACCGAACCCCTCTGTCTCGACTGGTAATTTGAAACCGAGGAGTCGGTACAGATTCGACCAGGTGTGTTCCGAGACCTTGGTACTTAACACTCATTGGCACTAGTCCTTTGACAGACGTGACCGAAGCTGTACCGAACTGTCTTTGTCTCGTTAGACAAAGACAAAAGGTTCGTTGGATATTCTTCAGCAACAAGTAGGGGTCTTTGAGGCTCTACAGCCGCAGACGCTAATGTCGAGAGACTTTCGAAGAAGCAAGCTGTACCGAACAGGGCGCAGAGGGCTCGATACTGCTTCGAACAGGCGCGTATCGATACTTCGGAGCTTTACTGCATATCCCAGGTCCTCCATACAGCCACGACTCTTCGTTGAATATGATCTGATCTGTGGACGTACATAACTGTCAAATCCTTAGAACTGTACGGAAGTAAGTTACTTCAGGCTTGTTATGCCCTCTGCACACTCTCTGTTTTTTGCTCCGGTTTAACTGCACGGGCAAAAGCTGCACAGTTAAAACAGAGCGTGTGGATGAAGAATTATCTGCGCGGTTTTAACTGCACAAGCCAAAATCTTGTCCTGGGCGATATCCGTCGATGACAGAAAAGTTAACTGTACAGTTTTGAACTGTGCAGTTAAACCGGAGCAAAAACTGAGCGTATGTAGCGGTTCTTAAACTTCTTTTAAAAGTATGGCGAGCGGAGAAGGCTGTATCTGTGTGAGCCTCTTAGTCGCCAGATTGTATGATTATAGTGTGATCGCCAGCTCTTATGATGTCTTCCGGTCGCCAGCGCAAATGATCGTTGTATAACACAGTTGCCCGTCTCACTCAAAGGGTTTTACTCAGCGTCAACAGTAAAAAGTGGTCGTCTTAACCAGATTTCTGACACTGTCAGAAGAGTTTTCGTGTTACGCAAGATGTCGTCTTGCTCCATACTATTTTGGGGAGGGAGGAGAGGGGGGGGCAAAATATATCCTGGTCGTTCGTCAGTGTCGTGTGTGTGTGTGTGTGTGTGTGTGTATGTGTGTGTGTAAGGTTTTTTTTCTCTCATTTACGCCATTTATTCAAACGCCTAATCAAGCGTGGTTCGTCTAGTCAATGGGAATGGGTTTGACATTAAATTAGAAACTGCTTTCATATAATTTCTTAAGTAGATTATAGTTTTAAATCTCTTCTAATGATTGTAAGTTAGAATTCCAAGATGAAGCTCTGATACGAATTAATATCTTTTATAGTTGATGATGACTATTTTACATTTCTTAATTCTGTGTATCTTCATCTATTTTACTTTCTAATATCTAATTATCTTAGGTTTCTTAATTCCCTGGATCTTCCTTATCACTCTTATTTCTTGATATTCTGAGTATCTTAGATTTCTTACAACCTTCATCTTCTTCATCAGTCTATTTCTTGATATGATTTATTCACGTCTCTCTTACCTCCACCAACAACGATATATTCAGATAATCCCATACAGAGTTGAGGAAATGAGGTTGCCGTGTTCCTCGATACGAGTCGCATCGTACCGACTCCTAGACTTCCTTCGAAAATCCCCAAAATGATCAAGGAAATAAATGGTAAGAGTCAGAGAGAGACGGCCCACCGAAGCCAACACCCACTCACTCCTCTCTGGCTTCGTCGATCATCTCCTCCGCTTCAGCCGTGCCTCGCTTCGCCTCGCATACCCCTCCCCCACCCCTCCAGGCCTCGTAAAACAGCCCGACCGAGATAAAGAAAAAAAAAAGGAAAAGAGAGCGAGCAACATTACTGGAGTGGGGGGAGGGGTGGTGGTGGTGGTGATGGTGGTCTGGTCTTAGGGGGGGAGGAGGAGGAGGAGGAGGTCTTGGCGGCAACCCTTCCACAGATAAATTAAAAAATCAATAACAGCCGCCGACACGGCCATCACCTTCGAATCAACAACACGGGGCACCTCGCCGCCACCTTCTCCCCATCCCGACTTCTGATTGGTTCATTCTCCTCATTAGCCCAAACCGCTTTATAAGCGGTGGCCGCACGTGACCAGCCCTTGGGGCACGCGTGCCACGACGTGTCGCACCTTCGTCCTCGGGCCCTGTCGCGTCGTCGACGTCCGTCTGATCGCGGATCGCCGGCGGTCTAGGGACGTTTGGGGCGTCCGAGCCGATAATCTGGGTGCGGATGGTAATTCTAATAGCCACCGCCAGAGGGACATGAGCTGATGGAGTATAAGATCCAACCCTTCCGTCAGCATCTCGGGTCTTCCGCGGGTCCTGTGCCTCTAATGCTTCTTCTCTCTCCCCCCCCCCCCCCGGGGGGGGGGAAAGAGGATGTAGGGAGGATGGGGGAGGAAGGTCAGAGGTTGGGTGGGAATGTCGGTCTGTTGGAGGAGGAAGAGGAGAAGGAGGAGGAGGAGGAGGGGTTGTGGAGAGCATACCTGATGGGAAAAGTGATGAGGTGTCTGTGTGTGTGTGTGTGTGTTGGAGGGGGAACGCCTCCCCTTCGACGTAGACGGGAAAAGGTAAAAATGAGATTTTCTTGTTCGCTTCGTATTGACGATTATGACGAGTCCGTGAAGATCATTCTGAACTATTTCAGAGCTTTACAACTGCTATAAGGAATGGTACATAGTTGGATACCATCTGCTTAATTGTTTAATACTACTTTCAATATCAAAATCTGGCATTTGAGAGAAGTTATCTTAACGTCTGTTCCAATTTCACGAACGAAATCACGTGTGTTATGTTGCCGATAACGGATCACTCTGGCCCCAATCATGACTCACAGCGCCTCCTCCATGTTATATCCTGTCGCAGTGTTAGTGAAGAACCTCCCAGATAGCCTCTCTATTGGCCATGAGCCCTTCATATATATGTATATCCTGTGTGCACTTATTTGCTCGTAGTATAATCTTATGTCCCTTCCTGTCCATCTTTTATTATTCGTTCTATACTGTAGTTCTTTATCTACATTTACGTGCGCTTAGGACAGCCGTGTGATGGAAGTGTGTGCCTTTAAGTTTTGATTGCACGGATATACACATGTCCCACAAAACCCTTTACAGATATCGTTTCTTCCGAGAGTTCTTCGATTACCAGTCGCTCTCTCACTTTGAAGACCCAATTAGTCATCATATGTATTGTTTTAATGCCAGTCCAGTAATTCCATGCCTCTAGAAACATACTACACCTATGATTTTCAGTTCCAAAAGTTATGGAAAAGGAGCAGTTCAAATCTTTCTAGCAGTGGGGGTGAGAGATTTCCCCGTCAGGTGAGGGCGAGTTGAAGGAATGATATACTCAACCGATCCACAAGAACCTGTCGATTACTCGGGAAATTAATCCTTGGCGTAAGCTGGGGGGTTAATCCGGGCAATGTGGCTCTGTAAGCTACCTGTAATTTGAGGTGATTACCCCACTGTAACGTTGTGGGCTGGCCTCACGACAGCGGATAGTGCCACCCATCACTGGCTCTCAGTGCCGTGGAGTGAGGCAGTTGTTGGCAGATTTGTGGCAGCAGTGGACGAAAAAAAGAAAAAAAATAAAGGTTTTCAGCCAACTAAACCTGACTCGGAGGAATGGATAGGGGAACTGTCAGTTAAGTCTGTGTCGTATTGAGAAGGCTCGGTTCAGAGTGGCGTAGGGATTTACTCGTGTTCTTGACCTCTGCTGAGCTCTTGATTGCGGGGTTTGAATTGCGTTAACGTTCTTAGGTCACCAGTCGCTCGAAAGTTATGGATTGTGTTCGAATCTGTTGAGACTTCTCGTGCGTCAGGGTTCGAAGATGATTACCGAAATATACGTGTTTTTACCCATGTTTGGCATCTACTTCCCCAATGTGGAGTGTGCGATTGCTATCGTGCCTTTATCAGACTGGAGTGTTAATATTGGACTAGTTGAGATTACCCTTGCGTGGTTAGATGACATTGAATCATACCGGGTTTGATTCAGATTTCGTATGACTGATATTACATGGTAAAATGTCACTAGCTCGTTTGGGATTTGTATCTGATTTAGTGAGGTGAGTCGTGGATATTTAAGATTATCTTGCATTGTAGATTTTTGTTTTTTATTAGACTTGGTAATATTAGTAATTCAAAGTAGAACATGTAAGAATCAATCTGGATGCCTGTCGGACTTGGTCGGATTAAGATTGTGTTGACAGACCTTTTGAAGGGAGGTTTCATCTCCCCCTAATGTAACGGAGAAAATTTTTACTTTGTCCTTTCGTATTTGGAGGGATGGTTCATCTCCTCGTATTGGAGGGAGGGTTCACCTCTTCCTGACGTATTTGGAAGGAGGGCTCATCTCCTAACATATTTAGAGGGAATGTTCATGTTCTCCAAACGTATTTGGAAGAAGGGTTCACCTCCTAGTGTATTTGGAGGGAGGGTTCATCTTTTCCAAACGTATGGAGTTCATCTCCTGCAAACGCATTGGGAGGGGGTATTCATTTCCCTTTAAAGTATTCGGAGGGATGGTTCATCTCCTCCAAATTTATTTGGTGAGAGTGTTCATCTCCCAATATATTTGGAGGCAGGGTTCATCTCCTCCAATCGTATTTGGAGAGGGGTGTTCATCTCAACGTATTTAGGGTTAGGGTTCATCTCCTCTAAACATATTTGGAGTTCATCTCCTCCGTACGTATTTGGAGGGGGGTGTTCATTTCCTTTCAGAGCATTTGGATGGAGGGCTCATCTCCAAACGTATTTGGAGTGAGGGTTCATCACTTCCCATTGTATTTGGAGGGAGGGTTCATCACCTCCCAACGTATTTGGAGGGAGGGATCATCTCCTCCCAACGTATTTGGAGGGAGGGTTCATCTCCTCCCAACGTATTTGGAGGGAGGGTTCATCTCCTCCCAACCTCACACGACAGAAAATCGTATATGGAGAAATAAAGACGTAGTTTCTTAGTAGAATTATGCCTAATGTTGAAATCAGAATCAAGCGTCTATGCTACGCGATTTATCTTCCATTCTCCTTGAAAATCATCAGGTGACGACTGTGTATAAGACTTGAAAGAATTGAGGATTATGAATGAATATAGAGGCACACCGCAAATTTGGGCTGTTCTCCAAACCCACGCACTGAGTCGCACACCCATGTACATCCCATGTACACCAGATGCCTCTGTACCACCACAAAACTCCTTAGGTGTCTATATTGATAAGATAATAATGATAATGATAAGAGTAATAGTAACAATGATGATGATGATAATGATGATGGCTTTCCCCTGGACCTCCGGCGTAATGAATATCATGATTGTGCTGCCTAACCCTAGCTAGGAGATGATGCAACCCAGCTGGCTGCTCTGGTACCACCAGCTGTTCTCTGACGCTGGGGTGTGACCCAGCTGTTCTGTAACGCCGTGGACTCCAGCATAGCTAGGTGTTCACTGATGCTGTTTACTGTGGTGTAGCCATCTGTATGTCTGATGCCAGCTGTCATAGTGTGGTCAGCTGTTCTTTGGTGCTCGCTACTGTGATGTGACCAGCTGTTCTTTAATGTTAGCTGCTCTAGTACAGCTAGATGTTCTCTGATGCCAGCTGTAGCTCTGACGCTATCTACTGTGGTATGATCAACTGTTCTCTGACTCTATGAATTGTGATCAGCTGTTCTCTGGTCCCATCTGTGACGCTGTCTACTATGGTGTGACCAGCTGTTCTCCAACCCTGGCTGGCCTTAGTAACGCACTCGCCGTTATGGTGTCACTCTTTGCCTTAGTAACGTGAGACGTTACGAGTAAAGAGAGCGCCTCCTCTAGTAACAGCAGTAACAGCACTTGTAGTAACGCTAGGTGTATTGTTACACGTGCCCATAGTTAAGACACATGTCGAGGATCTTCCTCACTTATAGAAGGACTTTGTCGACACACACACACACACATACCCAAGACCTATTCGACAGTCATATGCTCCGAACGTTGTCGACATTCATACATACCCAGTATACTGTCGACTTGCACGCATGTCCAGGACCTTATCATCACACCTGTCGAGAACCGTGTCGATACATCCTTAGACAGAGGACTTTGGCTCGACACACACACACAGGAACACTGTCGACACACATACATACATCACCAGGTCTCTGTCGACATGCACTCAGGAACCTCTCAGCATCCGCGCGTACTTAGGACCTCTCCGTAAACCCGGGCATCACCGATCGCATATCCAGAACCAGGAATTCTGCTTGGTACCAACACCCTCAGCCAAGACGCCTGGCGACGTCTTTATCCGGCCCTCCTCGTCCGCCCCACCATGGGAGCCTCCTCCTGCCACACCTGACTCGCTCGGTCCTCCAAGCATCTACCATCTGCCTGAAGAGGCGGGTCGGGATGTGGTCGAGGCGCGACCAGGAGGTGGGCGTGTCGCTTTGGCATCCTGGTGGAGGACGCTGCTGACGAAAGGTGTCCCCCCCACCCCCACCCCTGCCGGTCGCGGTGGTGGTAGTGGTGATAGCGGTGGTTGTGGTGATAGTGGTGGTAGGTGGTGATAGCGGCGGACGGATTATCGAAGGCCAGTGTAATTGGCGACATTGATCACGAGGTAAGCGGATTCCCCAGCAATATATTAAGATATTAGCTACTTAGCGGACGCCAGCCTCAAATTAAAAGAACAATAAGAAGCTTTGTAATTAATGGCGCGGGATGTAATGTCACAATAAAAGGAAGATGAGACCAATAGAATATCATCACGGCGAAGCTGCAATTTCAAGAATGCGCGATACGCCTATCCATAATATCATATTACGCAGACAATGGGGACGCCCGGGTTTGGGAGAGGGAGGGAGGGAGGGACAGGGAGAGAGAGGGGGAGGGAGAGGTGGGGTAGAAGAGGAGAGAGAAAAAAAAATCACCTATTGTAAAAATGGCCCTTGGTGCCCTCGGCGGTAAGGGTGAACGCCAGGTCATGCAGCGGGAGGTTGAACTATGACCCCTGTGCCCAGGTGGCACAGAGGCCGCGCCCGGGCCAATAAAAGGCGAGGATCGGCCATTGTGACACCCGACGAGGTCAGAAGAAGTCATAATTTCATTTTTACCGGGGAATGATGGGCCACGTAGCTCTGGATTATGAGAGTGTTCGTCTTCCTTTATTGTCGACGCTTTGTCTTAGTCGCCAGCATTAAATACTATTTTTTCCTCTCATTTGAGGGGAGGGAATCCGCTCTCGTATTTATGGCGACACAAATGTCACGTGAGAGTTGGGGGAGAGGAGGGGATGCATTAGCGGGGGTCCCTCACACACACACACACACACACACACTCTCTCTCTCTCTCTCTCTCTCTCTCTCTCTCTCAGTCCCCACCATACCCCACACCTACCCCGTACCCCTCCCTCCCTCCCTCCCTCCCTCCTGGTAAGCATCTCGATGCAATCCATCTTTTCAACTCTGTCTCCGTTGACTCCTGCTGCTGCTGCTGCTGTTGACCCTTCCTGCTGTTGCTGGTGCTGTTCACCCCTGCTGCTCTTACTGTTCGCCCTACTGCTGGTACTGCTGACCCCTGCTTTCTCCTTCCTTCTCAGAGTTGAGCCTTTATTTATTTTCCTTTGGTGTTTGTCTTTTGTTAGACTTGACAGTTAAGCTTTTTCCTCTTCTTCATCCTCTTCCTCCTCATTATTATAATTATTTTCCTATTAGATATATATTTCTCTCCCATTACCCATTCAGATTTCATTTAACCCCTCCGCCTCCCACCCATTTATCACCAATTAATATCTCCTGATCGAGTGATCCCATTCAAGTCTTTTGTTTCCCCATATACCACGAAGTCCCATTATTTAACAGAAAAAGTCTTATTTATTTTATTTAATGTGACTGGAAGACGGTGGATGAAGGAGGTGAGGAGAGATTGGAGTTTAATGAGAGAGAATATATGCAAATGATTACGACACGAGATTTTGCCATATAGCAGAGCAAGCGTGATATATATATATATATATATATATATATATATATATATATATATATATATATATACACTCACTTTA
>JAYMFT010318411.1:0-39431 GCA_038088735.1 Panulirus argus | reverse complement strand
ATATATATATATATATATATATATATATATATATATATATATATATATATATATATATATATATATATAAGCTTTATGTTACCTGGAGTGCACCATCGTCACAGGGTTATAATCCCATTTAGAACGACCTCTTCATTGTCATCAACACCACTGAACGTAGCACACACGCACACACACACATACACACACATACACACACACGTCTACATCCTGGTGGGGCGAGACACGTTACGGCCTCATTAGTCCTCCCTTCCCTAACCATAGGGGGAAGCTTACCTGTCTCCGCGCTCAGCTACCGCCGGAACTAGTTTGATCCAGACCTTCCCTGGGTGAGAGAGAGAGAGAGAGAACCGACCGGTATGGCCACAGTAGCGGTTGATGGAAGCCACAAGTGTCACCGTAAAGTAAGGCGAGAGTCAGCGGGCTCTCGTGATGGCCGACACCTCGGCAGGAGTCGCATTATCTGCTGTCAGCCAGAACTCGGCACCCCCAGGTCGCTCGTTAATATTTGGGTCTCTGGTTATAGTTCATACTTTGCTTCTCGACTTCACGTTCCATATTATGGTTTTATTCCCTCGTTTACTTCAGTTTACTACAGTTTACTTCATATCTTACGGCTGAGGAGAAAGCTATTTTTTTTCTTTTTACGATTTACCTGATAATTTAGAATGTTCAGTGTAGCCATATGTTTCATCTGTTCCCGTCAGTGTTGCCTTATTTCTAGGCAATCGTGTCCACAGTTTCTAGAGACTGTAGATTTCCTGGATAATTTCACGCTTTATCCGAATGATCAGATATGGGCCACAGGCTACAACAAACGCTGGACATAACGACCACATGATATTGCAGACGATGGATTTATATTGAGCCACATAATGTAACAAACGCTTTATATAAGGACCACATGATATGAGAAAACTAGATATAGATACCATGTACAGATATTGACCAAAAGATGAGATAAACACTGGTTCTATGGACCATTGAATATAACAGACAGAATATAAAACTACAGAATATAACAAACTCCGGGTAATAGGACCGTTGGCTATAACAACCACTGGGTGTAAGGACCACAAGACGCCATAGAAACTGGATTTAAGGACAACAGGATATAACAAATACTGACTGTATGGACCATGTTGGGTACAGGACCCAGTAGGTATATGGACCACAGAATATATTAAATGCAGGATAGAAAGATAAACACCGGACACGAGAACCAATGGATATGACAAACACTGGGTATAAAAACCGCAAAATAGAATAAAGACTGGTTATGATGACTAAGATATAACAGACACTGACTATAAAGACCATAGTCATGGGTGAGCTAGCAGTCCACATAGTGGTGTGCGCATTCCTGAGAATTTTCATGTACCAGAGAAGGAAAACGACATGAGAGAACTCGATGAAATGCGTTATTCTTGAACAACTTGTGTGTCTAATAGTTACAGATCTTTCAATAAATATCTTGCCCAAGAAGAGCTTTATCGACATTTGAATCGGTGCTTCACTATAAACATGGAGGCATCTTCAACCTGAAGTGTTGGAGGACATCTTGTGGTGAGACTGAATGCGGTTTTGACTGTCATCTGAACTGCATTACCCAAATACGTTGCGGTTATTATGACAGTCGTCTCTCAGATAGCACTGCAGAAGCGTTATGTAGGAACTTGAGAGATTTATGACGTGAGCACGTTCGGGAAGTCTCATGTTTACTGAATTCATCAAAAATCGATTGAAAGAAGTCAAGAAATTGACGATGCAATTTAGTTGTCCAATCCGTTGCTTTCTATAATGTGTTCTTGCACGTCAGAATTGTTTCACTCGTTACAATAGCATCAGTGAAGCACAAAATCAGAGCATCGTACTGGACGCAACCGTGTGAAGCGAAAGCCAGCGGGTTTGGCAAGAATGCAGCAGCTTGCAAGGCTTGAGCAACACCCTGCTCTAGCTCTGCACAAGCACCCTCCGGCTGTACACTAACACCCTCCAGCTCTACACCAGAACCCCCTACTCTGCATCAACACCCCCTGCTCCACACAAGCACCCCTATGCCTCCGAATGGCGTCAGTCGCGTCACCTCCCTCTGACGCCCAGGATCATCGCCCACAATATTTCAATATATCTCAACAGTGAAATATCATCTCCTGAACGATCACAGATTGACCTCTTATTGCTCTCGGTTATGTCCTCTTATTGTGTCACTATGCAACACACATCACTGCTGTTAGATTTGTTCCTTGTCTATATATGTTATAAGTAGGAAAGTGTACTTCGTGTGAAGTGTGTATGTGTACGTATTTTTGCCATTACCGCTGCCTCATTGTTAGATTTGGTTAGGTTAGATATAGTAGTTAAAGAAAAGGTTAGGGTAGAGTAACTAGGTTCAGAAGAGGTTAGCCTACAGTCGAATAGGTTTAGAATAGGACAGGTTACGTTAGAATAGAAGAGGTGCAGGATAGGTGAAGTTAGAGTAGGTTTAAAATGGTTTAGGTTAGGTTAGATTAGAATATGTTTAGATTGGTTTAGGTTAGTGTATGATAGGTTTAGAATAGTTTAGGTTAGGTTACAGTTGAGTAGGTTTGGGTTAGGATAGGTTAGGTTAGAGACGTAGGTTTCAAATACTTTAGAGACTTGGGCTCAGAATAGTTTAGGGTAGAGTCGAGTTGGTTTAGAATAGTGTAGGCTGGGTTAAGCTAGGCCTGAGTATGGTAGGTTAGTTTGGGGTACGGTACCTGTTTAACCGCCGTATTTTTAATTAAAAAGAATGAAGTGGGGTTTACTGAAATATTTTCATAATGTGGGAACAAGAGCGGGGACTATTCAAGCACCCCGCCACAGTACCCACATTGTATATTTAACTCTCGAAGAGAAAAATATGGTAAAGAGAAAATCATTCAGAATTCAGTGTACATCTATGCAAACATCATCAGTAAAGAAATACCGATTTATGCCAAGGAAATTTTCATTTTAACAAGATTTTTTTTTTAAGGCGTAGAAATTCAAAATACTCCTAGACTCTATCTCTCTATGACCATCTCCATGCCTCTTATGGCATCCGAAATCTTTGCTCTACTAATAAGTACCCTACTGGTCCTCTCGCCACGCACCCAATCATCCAAAACTCTTGCAAACCTCTAGTGTCTTGCACGCTGTACTCCACGCCCATTGATGCAGATTTCCGTCACTCTCTCACCCTGTTTCTTCAGATTTGTCGTGCATTCCCAGAAATCCTTGTCCACAGAGACCCCGCGTGCCCGGAGACCTGAATCCCAGGAGATCCCTCTTCCACAGAGACTCCTCGTCCTCAGTGACCCAGCAACAGCGCTGCAGGAGACTGCGGCAAAGGCGCGCCTGTGAGGCAGGAGCCTAGCAACAAGGAGCTGGAGGTGGAGACAAACAGTCCGGTATCGATCAGGCGGACCAATCCTGTTGTTGCATCACCGTGACGTCACGCCACCAAGGCCAGCAACGGGTGGCAGAACGTTAAGCCTTTCTTCCTTATTGGCCTCCTGGTGTCAGCTGGCGACACTAGCTTTTTCCCTTTTGGCGTATTTATGAAAACTATTTTGTAAGGATACCTCTTGCAGATTCATTGATAACTTTTCTTTTGCAAATTGGTGTCTTTAAGTGTTTATCTTATTTCTCATAACAAAGACTCCGGTCACGGATATACGCCCTCAGTGAGGCCAGGCCTTGGGCAAAGAAAAGGGAAGTGGATAAGAGCGGCTGAGAAAGACAGAGTAAAGGCTAGAGGTGAAAATAACGAGGATAAATGTGTGGTTTAGGTGAGGGAAAGTGAGGCCAGATCCCCTTACGCGGAGGGTGTGAGTGGTTCCGGCCATCACGTCATCACTCCTAAGTCAGGAGGGTAGTACTACAGAGTATAAGCTGGTAGGTTTAAAATAACCCGAGTATTAAAAAGTTAATGTTGAGACTGACAACCGGGGATGAGCGTAGTTGTTGCATGTAGTACTGCAAAACTGTGAGGATGTTGCGTGTCTTGCTGCAACACAGTCGTCCCAGCTAGGGTGTCGAGGCGACGTGACGGAGGAAACGTAGTATAAGACTCGCAAGACACACTCGGTCATGACCTACTTCCTTGCCCCGCCGCCGCCGCCACAGCCACTCACAGCTGTGGCGGCGCCCACCCTAGGCGGACGCATCTCGCCACATCATCCTTGTCTCCTCGTTGCCTCCTGCTGACCCCCACATGGCGACACAGAAGGGTGCGTCCCTCCGCCCAGCACCAGGGTCTTTCCATCCTTCAGGGTGTCTGTTTGTGCGTAATGTGGCTGTAAATGATGACGATTAACGGTGTGTTGATCAGATGGCCTCTTGCCACTCTGGTTATTAAATCATGATCCTCGCTTTACTCAACCATGCTAGCAGAACGATACGACCATCGAGCACGACCATACACGACCCACGAGCACGAGGGTACGACCCTTTGGCATGATGGTGTTGCATTTGACCTAACCCTTGAGGGTCCGATGAAACACCAATGCGGCCATCATATGATTCATAGCCGTTGTGCTGAGGGAGTTAACCAGCGTATTAGGGTCATGATTTGCTAGATTATCCTTTACTCTTCAAATGGTGTCAAGTTCAGAAAAAAATGATAAGCTTTATGTTTATTGATGCAGGTATTTAGGACGAAATGCACGTGTGATTGAACAGAGCAGACATTGTTGACTCCACATTTCATTTTACACTTAGTATGTAGAGTGTGTAATGCCTTTTCCACGCCAGAGCTTTTAGTGTCACAGAAAGTAGTCATACTAAATTAAGTGTCTCACTAGATGGCGTTACGTCGCCCGGGTATACCACTTGCCACATACCACTTGCTACCACCATCAAACAAAATTCCAAGTCTGGGTCCTCACATTTATCTGTAACCGACCTTGAGTGATTTCCTGTTTAAGTTCTTCGTCTGTGATTATATCCTTTATTTGTTGCTTTGGTGTAATTACATTAGGATATGACTGAAAACAAAGTCTGTAATGTTGAAGTTGGAGAAAAATATTGTGTAAGAGATTGCTGGCGTTACAAATTACTTTTTAGTTACTCTTAAGTCAACCTTCAAGACTTCTTGTAAGACAATCATCGGGAATTTTCCGCGTAGCGAGTGACATATTGGAAAGAGCAGTCAAGAACTGTATTGTCATTTTTCGCTTCTTCCAGCGTTCATGGACAAACGTTATGTGGGCCAGCCCATTCCACTTGGTGCTGATATCTTTAACTAATGTCAGTACGTAAACTTTTTCCTTTCACGGCAATGAAAATTAAACCTGGGTACGAATTGTGTCCTCGCTGATAACCGCTGATGATAAGCAAACTGAGGAACTCGGCTCACAGGGGACATTAACTTTGATATCCGATAAGTGCGAGGTACAGTATGACTTCTGTTGTGGTGCAAAAGATGAATGAGGAAAGAGACTTTGGTGTGACAATCTCTGATGACTCAAAGTAAGCAATACATAAAGAGCAAAAGAAAGACGGGGTCATAGGTTGGGCTTTCGAATATAATGAAATAATCTTCACTCTTTACACTTCGCTGGTGCGTCGCAACCTGGAGTACTATGATCAGTTTTGGTCACCTAACACGAAAATAGACGGAGGTAGGATGGAGACGGTACATCGGCGAGCAACCAAGATGATTCTCGGATTAACGAACAAATCCCATTGAGAACCTACGATACGGCCTAATCTATTTGAACTTAGGAAAGATAAGGGTATGCTAAATTATCAAAGGCTTTGATAATTTCGATCTAACAACTTGAGGTTAGATGTACCCAATTTCTCTCGTAGTTATAGATACAGCAGACTTGTAGGCATGAGCCTTACTTCGAATAAGACGAAGGGCTTTTCCTTCAGGATTGTTAACAAATAGTATGATTTACCAGAGTAGTAGGGATCATTATTATGGACAGGTATGTGTTAAGAAGGGACTTTATATATACTTAAAGTCCACGAATGACATTGTTTGCGCCTCCTTTGTAACATGCAAACTTTACAGTCATTTCTTTCTAAATTATCTATATACTTCACTATTCTCGCTGCATTAATCTTTGGGTTTCTGGTGCTTTCCTCTGTCACAAACAGCCTCGGAGGACCCCCATGGTCTGTTGCTGTTTGACTTCCTTTTCATGCCTTTGGACTGCAGTACATTCTTCATATATCATCGCACAGTTACGAAACAAGGAAAATTAACTTCAGAATATTGTTGTTTAATCATCCGTCACCACCACAGCCACCGGATGCAGTGGTGGTGTGGGCAGGGATGATCTTGAAGGACGTCGCTGTTGCTGTTGCTTAAAGGCCCGTCAAATGTCATAACCTGGCACGGACCAAGGTATTCAGATGGCCCGTCTTCACTCCTCCTCCATGAACGAAGTAGTTGCATTCATGGCTCGTAATGTGCCATTACTGATGGTTATAAGGAGAGGTTCCTTTGAAGGGGGGAGTCTCCGCTACACTCCTCACCCCCAACAGTTCGTTCTCAACTCTGGCTTGGTCCTCAAGGTTTATAAACCCTCGTACTCGTGACCTACTCTGCCTTGGCTCCCCAGGTCGAACGCATTCTTCACACCAACCCCAGTCAACCCGTTGTTCACCAGTGTATCTATAAGTAGGTCGCTTACTGGTCCAGTGTGAACATACGCTCTCGTCAGCAGTCGATGTTCCTTATTTGTCATTCATAATCCTTAGTTTTACTCTTATTTCCTGTGCACGAATTCGTCTTGTGATGCAAATAATCACACCATTCGAAGCCACTAAGATGAGGGCCATTCATGTCTGATGAATATACCGACCGGTGGCTGATGTATGTGGCTGGCTGGCGAGTGCGGCCAGGGAACCAATCTCGGCGTCGATCGCTTTAAGAGGCGCCACTCCACACCCTTGACTGAGCGTCACACGCGCTCTTCACGTTGTCCAGAGCCGTTCTCAAACCAGGAGGGAGGACTTAGGGGTATAGGTCCATATGACTATGTAAACTTCTATAGCCGTTGTGTTGATAACTCTGGTACTGTACCGGGAAACACTGACATTTACGTAACATAGCAAACTTTGAGTAGAGTACAGAATGTCTATCCTCTTAAGATTCTGTATCAGCGTTCACAATATTCTCGGTACATCAGACCTTGAGGCCTGAAGTTATTAAATTCAGGACACGGAGGACAAGGTCTCACATGTGTAAGGGAATGACAAACTTTCACTTATTTTTTCAAATCTTGTTTAATGAAAGGTATTTTCTTACTTAGGATCATCGAGTGAAATTATCAGACTACACAAGGAAGTGGTTCAGCTGGGGTTCGGTTCTGCAATGTGGCGCCCAGGAAACAATATAGACGGACATGTAAACACAGGTGAAAATATTCTGAAACGATATTTAAAGAAACTGGAAATCCAAAATGTACCGTGCTGTACCATTCTGTATCGTACTGTACCATCTAGCATCATGTTTTCTAACATCCTGCATCATGCTTCACCATTCCGTACCATCCTGTATCATGCCGTACCATACCGTACCATTCCATGGCTCATGGTTTGCCGTGAGTGGGTGGCCGCAGTCTCGTTTTTTATTACTGGATGGTTAAGGGACAGAGGAATGAGGAAGGGGTTGCACAGGGAAGGGTACAGTGGAGAAATGGAGGATAGTTATAGATTATGCGGATGTATGGTGTCGAGGATAGTTACTGAATATACGGATCTATGGTGACAGAATAGTTATTGAGTGTACAGATGTATGGTGTAGAAGATAACGTACAGATATATTTATGGATACACACACACACACACACACACACACACACACACACACACACACACCAGCCAAAGCTAGGTATGTGTGTGTGTGTGTGTGTGCAGTAACATTGTTTTCTGAGTTAGGCAATGAATTAGCAAAGTTAAGCATAAAACTGGAGTTTCCCTTATGGGTTTGAGGCTCCGTGGTAACCAGGTGTGTTGCATTGTAGCGCTGCTTTCCAGGTCTTGACTATATCTTAGTATGTGTAGTACGTGTATTCGGTGTGTTGCCATATTTTATTGTGTTGCTTCCCTCAAGCATGTACCAACGGATTCATTTAAATTTCCTGGTGTTGGTCTTCGGTATTTCGTCGTCGGGGTATTTTCAGTTGTGATGAATTCTAAAGCTGTATTTCCACACTCTGTGGGCTCAGCATGTGTGATCAGGAGGCGAGGTGAGTGGATAGTGAAGAGTAGGTCGATATGGGAAAGGTTACAGGTGTAATGTTTTCCTCTCCAGTACGTAACAGGACCTGTACGATATATTCGGTCTGCTGTATTCTATGTAGCCCTTTTATTCCCATGTCCTTCAGAAGCCTGTTAATGCTAGTGCCTGGCCCAGGATTCTGCTGCAGGATGAACCGGTTACACTTTATATTTAGTATCGCCAGACGTCACACATCTTAAGTGCCATTGTGGTGAACTTGTTCATATTTGCTTTTGTTTTCCCCAGTCTCTGTCGAGGTTGTTGGGTCTGGTTGCCTTTGGCTATAAGTAGTGGTTGTATTTTGAGAGTGTACAGTTAGAGACTGCTGTTGGGGAGGCTTCATCTACATAAGAAATGTCTTTGCTTATGCGTCCTGCTGGAGGAGGTACTGTCTGTAGTGTGAGTTATGACTTGTGTTGATGACGGGATTCTGCCTGGGAGGACCGTTGACGCCCGGTAAAGGTAATGTTAGTGACGCGGCAGAGGCAGTTTTAATTCCTGCGGTGCGGTGGTTGAAGGAAGGTGGACGGTAATCTCTCAGTAATTTCTGGCATGCCTAGCGAGAACAGCTTCTGCAGAAGGCCGCTCGTCCACACGTTGCCAACGGCTTTGTTTACCCGTCTGTGTATGACTGTGCAGTTTATTCCTGGGATTCGAATAACTTTCAATTTTACGCAGCGATTGCGGTTGATGACGTGGTATTTCTATCCCTTTGGGACCCTTACTTATTGTTTGTGTGTTGTCTTCCACGTACCGTGTCACATTTAGGTTAGGTTTTACTTTGAAACTGTTTCCCTGGCATTTCTAAGAGGCTGATGGCTCGGTAATTCTTTGGATCAGCATCCTGTATTCGTGATTTTTGCACCGGCGATGCTCTGACTCCTTGACTGTTAAGGGAAATGTCTCATGTGCTAAGCATGGTGCTGAAGGTGTGTGCAAGGTAGTTAGGGCTTGTGTGTGGTAACATGTGACTTGTTTCATGCCTGTTTCACTCTTTCCCGGGACTGTGTTCGGAGATTTTAGGTTGGTTGTTCACGGTTCCGGCAAGTATATTCTGAATGAGAGGCAGGTGCTGGGGAACGTCCAAGCTGAGACTGTTCTCTGGTGTGGGATGGTTCTTTCTCTGTTCCGAGTCAACCAGCCAAGAATTTCTTTGTTTCATGGACTTAGTTACAGTCCCCGTTTTCCTTCAGGTGTGATTTTGAATACAGACTTCCATGTGTTCATGAACTCGCACGCACACCCTGGTCCTCATCAGTATTGATTAACAGATATTTGAGGCCGCCTTTGTAGTCGTCGAGCGCCCAACAGGAAAGCATTTGGTTCACTGTGTTTCTTTTTTGGCAGAGCGTCGGTCTTTCCCTCACCAATGCTTACTGCGTTCCGCTTTGGCCTTCTTCATCAATATCTTTTGAAGATCTTTATATTGTTGATATATATAGGGAATATACGTGTATCGGTGGAGGGCGTAGGGGCTCGTGTGTTGGTGAGATGATGTTTTGAATTCAAGAACCTCATGTGTTGAGGGGCGGGTAATTCTCGTGTGTCGTACCCGGTGGTTGGGGGTCGCTGTTGGTTGCAGCTTTTCTACCTTCCATACCAGGTGTCTGATGTCTGACCTGTCTTTTTTACAGTATTCTTCCCTTCTCGGTCTGTGCCAAGGAGATCTGGGTATATAATTTCTCTATACTTGTCGTCCAGAGCACCCCTCGACGGTGAGGACGAAGTAGACCAATAGAATGGTGCATAAAGGAATTGAGGGAGATGGTGTGGGGCTGCAGGCCCTGAACAGACAGTCTGAGAGAGATAGTGGTGCCCGTTGCTGGGAATGGAGTGAGCTCTGTCGTGGGACAGAGCGGTGGCTGTCCACCATGGCTCAAGGCAGTGGCTGCTGCGCGTCTCCTAGTGGCAAGATGGAGTGTAAAGTGTCACTAATTACCACAGGGACTGTGAAGAACAAGTTTTCCCAAGACTCTGTGCACCTTTGCTATATGTAATATTAACATGTTCGTAAAACTGAGGAAAAAAGTATATCAATTTGTATTTGAAGCATTAGAGTAACGCAACAGAAGTGTTGCATCATGTACGTATTTCTTTCTACCCATTGACTTATCATGCTTCTCTTGAAGGCTGAGCGTTACTGGTGACGGGGCATAGACTCTCGCTTGATGGCTAAGGTCAGTTAAGATTCATGTAAGTTGCACACACACACACACACACACACGCACAACAGCTGTGTGCATGGGAAAGATCAGAGAACACGATACGTCAGGGAATGATTTTCAGGCGAGGCGGTGCCTCTTAGGGTTCAGTCCTGGAACCGTTTCTAATCCTACCAGATAATGATGAATGCATTTCCGGACGATGCAGTCGTTATGGGAGGAGTGGGAAGTACCGGGGAGTGCAATATACCAAAGAGAATTAGTCAAGATGTACATATCATTGCTTAGACAAATGGTTAATGAGAATGATCTCGGTAAGAGCAAAGCTATGTGGATGGGAAGAGGAATAAGCGGATTGTGACCACTTTATTGGAGGGAGTGGGTTACAGCAGACGCACTGACAAGGGAACGGAACTTATCACTGAAAAATCTAGTGAGTGGGATTGTGACAGACGCAAACTGTACTTTAGTCATTGTCAAGACTGCCTTCAAGTAGATGAGCAGCGGCAGCTGGAGAAGGTCCAGGGGAATGCAACGACAAGAGAGGCTGGTCTGAGTGGAGTGAATCATGAGAGGAAGATATCCCTCAGCGTGCCTGCAGTGGACGACAGAAGGACAAAGGAATACGTGATGTCGGCCTGTCAGCCTATATGGACAGACAGTGATACATTATCAAGTGCCAGTTCTCTGAGAAAGCTTCATCACAAGCGAGGAGTTGGGCAAGAAAAGTGTCGGAAGAAGCAAGACGAAACAGTGCTCGAGCTGTAGAGTCGAGGACATGTGGAACAAACTAAGCCTAGGCAAAAAGGAAACTGAATGTGGAAAAATCAAAGAAATGTCTGGCATAAATGAGAGGTTTGCAGACTAGGCCCCGAGAGTGTAAACCTTGTTCCTCATACACCCAGACGTGTAGTCACACACACACACACACACACACGAAAATAAAACAACACTTCCTGGAGACTATTTTTTGATGGGAAACCCACCTTCTCCTATTCTGGTTAGTCTGTCAGTGGAATATCTTGAAGCCACATCATTGCCGTAAATATTCTTTCGCAGTCAAATGTGGTTCAGCCGTGTACACGAAGTGTATCTCTTTGACCAGTCAGTCTATGGAAATGATACCTTCCTCACAGAGCTTGACGTCTTGCATCACTGTCATATTCTCGAGTTTGAGAGATGAAAATGGCAATCCCATGTAAACTGTAAGCCCTAAACAAACAATGCCCAAACTATATATTCATGATTGTCCATCCATAATGCTCAGGGAAAGAGATCAATTGTATATTCAACGTTCTGAAAGGCATAAAAGATGTTTCTCTTCGTATATTTATGAAGAAATTGAAAAAAGTGGCATTTTTGATGTTTCTCATAATCCAAGACAGTTCGTCTTCATTGATCATTTGGAAGCTACCAAAGCATTTAGTCCAGGAAGATCAAATATCACACATGATTAGAAAAAAGAAAATAGTTCTTCCTCATAACAAAAATGTCAAAGAACGAAAGAATACTTGCAAAGAAGCTAGGAGAAAGTATTGCGTTTAGATATGCAAATTACATTGGATATATGCTACTCAGAAACATATGTAAAGATATAAAAGGACAAAGCTGTATACACATACTGCATATATTGCCTTGGGAAGAGCGTCCGGGCGATGCGCGTGTTGATGAAACCGGGAGAGATTTCAACAAAAGAGTTTGCAATTAATAGGCCAAATATTAGAGCTGGAAGAAAAATTGCTGGTGTCTGTCGTGTTAAAAATGGCTTTTGTCACGTAAATGATCTGCGACAGATTTTCTCCCGTCTTCGTATCTAAAGACAATGTTCAAAAAACTGTTGAATGTAGTGTAATGAGCTCCATACAGACCTTAGATATTTCAGGTGGGCAGGTGTATTGCGGCATGATTAGTAGTGGGCCAAATGATAAGAGCTGTGTCGTGCTATCGGGGTTGCCACCTGATAAAGGAACCATACAATGATGATATCTTATCTGGTCGGGTCCTTCCCCTGTCTGTCCTTCACCTGATAGTGAGGATGACGTCAGTGTTCCCCACTTATCTTCCTCACTAATATACCTTATTTTCCAGTTCATTAATGAAGTATATAGCGTTTAATGCATGGTTAACGACATAATATAGCGTTTAAGGCAAGGTTAACGACGTAAGAGTGTCGAGGCAGCAGTGACGGGCGGTGACAGATATGGGTCGATCTGTTAGTCGTGTGTGTGTGTGTGTGTCGTGCACCAGCCCGTCTGTGGTCCATCTACGTGCACACACAGACGCACGGTGCACCTGTCGCTGCTGTTGACAGTACTGGTGTGATGTGGTCGTGATAGAGGCAGAGCGGCGACCACATCCCCTGCCTGTGGTGTTTTGGGGCCGTCCGTCCCGAGTGGGCTGATTTGAGGAGCAGAAAACTTTTTTTTTTTATACAGTAGCCACGTCTTCCTGTCTCCTTATACATCCTCCTCCGCTCTGTAACACTCCACCAAGAGGCAAGACAAAAGCTTCTAGACGAGAAATGCTGCCATCCAGACGTACAACCAAAACCATCAAAAATAATTTGGGAAACTTGATATCGCTTCCCCAGCGTAGGAAAGTGACCGCATTTCAGTGTTTACTGTTGTGTACACAAATACCTTAAGGAAATGTATTAGTTCTTAGGGCGGGAGTCAACATAAACATGGCTGTTGGCAGGGCTGGTCCAAGGCTGGTGTGCGCAGACTGCGCCATAGGGACGAGTTGGGTGTACACCTACACGTGTAGATCAACTGTAAACCTTCCATATGGGTTTACGTGTGTGTGTACCAGCGTAACCCTCTCGGTCCGGTGTTACTCGTGTTTAGACTTGTCACTCTAGGGCCGGGGAGCGTGACTTGGTACGCCGGGAAGTAACGAACTACGGTAGGTTATATCTGTGGAGCACGCAAGCCTGCACACAGGAGGGGGAGTGTGTGTGTGTGTGTGTGTGTGTTTGCTGATAACCACGAGGAAACTGAAACACGACAAGTTCCCAAGTGCACTTTCGTGTAACGATCACATAGTCATGGGAAACCAGCAAATGCTAAATCACGCGCACCACTGTGACCTACTGGAATATACGTGTATATGTAATTTCCCCAGGACCTATTTCTAAGAAATTAGTTATGGTGAAGGCAAGGACCTCTTTCTAAATGCTCCTGCCATTATCGGGGATGTGTGGATTCCTAGCAGTCAAGTCGTATGTAGCTGTTAGGTTAGGCTGGACGATAGTTCACAAGCATCCTTGTAATTTTCCTATTAACTTCAGGTTTGGTTGTGAGCTTGGAGGTGTGCTACGGGCAGTGAGTTCTACACTCGCGTTGCCCCGTCTCTTAACCTTGAATATATGTACCGTGTCTTCGCTCGTATGTATGCACACACACACACACACATTCCACCTTAAGCCGGGCAGCCATTTATCGAGGGGAGGATGAACACCTGGGTTGGGTGTAGGCCGATTGCCACTCCCATGATTCGAACCCATGCGGACCCGACCCTTGGCTGGCCCTTGCTGGCTCATGGTCAGTAACGCTAGCCATCACAAATCAGAGGCCCTTGTGTGTGTGTGTGTGTGTGTTAACATTTTTGGAGGGGCAGCGCTTCAGTTGCGTTGGTCCGGCCTGGCCTGGCTCTCCTTGACCCAGTACTCCACTCCCCCCGGGCCTCCGCCCACGGTCTCCCCCTGGGGGGGGGAGGAGAGGGGGCAGCGATGCAATCTACCCCACAAATTGGAGGGTAATTAGCAGCGTCGTCAGGTTTATAACTACATTAGTGTGAGCGACGATGGCCCGCCGGATGGCCCCTCACGATGGTCGTGTGGTCTGTGGTAAGCCGAAACAAACACCATCCATCTGTCCCCTTACGGGTGTGATACACACAGCCTACAGGTACAGGCAGCAATCTTGATCTTGACTTAGATACATCGGGGATGCCTTATCGCTGAAGCGTGCTGTCTGAGAGGGATCATTACGACACTGTACGGGTTGGTTTAACTGTATGTCGTAACAGGGGAAGCATCTTGCTTACATCTTGTCGTTTGGGTTTGGGTGCGAGACTCAAGACAAATATTTTCTTATCATTTTCCGGCGGTGAAATTCCTGGTAAAACATATTAAAAAGAAACCTTTCATCCATAAAGGTAAAACAATCGCCTCAATAAGGAGTAACATTGGTGTAAATCCAATATGAAAATACTGCAGATGCCCACCTGTTGCCATTAACTTTCATGCATCATTCAAAAGCATTTTTCAAGATTACAAAATTATATGATATTTTTTAGGTTTCATTGGAACCGGGAGTTTACAGTTGCAACCACTCTTAGCGAGCAGTCTTAAGCGCTCTAATATCATATTAATCCGAGGAGAAATTCGTAATTCCAATGAAAGATATTGTCATCATTGCACAAACAAAGCTCAGTGACCCACATAATCACAGACCACTTGTACTGACGTCATGTTATTGTAAGACACTTGAGAGAATATTGCCCAACAGGCTACTCTGTGACGTCAGCGAACGCTTGCAAAGGGCAGACGTGCTGCCAGCTGGAGAACCAGTTACCCAGCGAACAAAGGGACGGGGACCTTTGTAATAAACATTTTGATTTTGAATTTGAATTCACAGACCTCGAACGGACCTTATTTTAAGGTCAATGTCCTGTTAAGCTTACTGGGTACGGGTCAGAAATGTACCATAAGACTAGATAAAGAGAGTATTTCAGGGACAGAAGAGAGAGGTCTCTCGGCCAGTCCAATCCTCAAGCAAGATGCCATGAGACCGAGTACCCCGCCAGGAAAGCCTCGTCCAGCAGTCCTCATCTCTTGATGGTCAGTGTCAAGGTTGCGTCACCTGGAGGACTAATTCATGGAGGGTACGCAGATGACGTCTTTCAGTGTAGGTTACAACCCACAGGCGACAGACAGCTGACTCTGTAGGACAGCGAGAAGGTCCGTAAAGAAGATGGGGGTCCGTTACCTCGCCGTTAGTAGTATATCCTCCCTCAGACACTTAAAAGCAACAGACCGTTTGCTTTTACTGGACCGAAAGTGCAATATGGAGGCCGTGCAACAACACCTGGCTTGGGTGCTAGAGGTAAGGAGAAAAATGCGGAAGAATTGTCAACAGTTGCAAAAATAAAACAATAACCCTTCTGGCTATGGCACAGAGGGGTGATGTTGGTGCATCCACCTAAACGCACTCTAATGATGTGGATTAAGGGCGCACCCTAATGTGGATCAGGGACGTATCCTAATGTGGATCAGGGACGCACCCTTATGATGTGGATCGGGAACACACCCCAATAAGTGGATCAGGAAGGCATCCTAAAGATGTGGGACCAGCTGTTGTTGTGTGTGTGTGTATGTGTGTGTGTGTGTGTGTCGGGGGGTGGGGAGCGAGGCCAGATGGTGGAGACAGATGGACCGCGAGAGGAGGATGTGCCACCCACCTGGCACCGTGCCTGACCTTCACACACACACACACACGCACACACATACCTGGCTTAGACTGGGGTGTGTGTGTGTACACATTAAAGACACGTTAAATATATTCGTGGTTAAGAGAAGGGGCAACGCTAGTGTAAACCTCTCTCCCCATAGCACACAGGTAGTGATCACAAAGTGATGATACTCGACATTATTATGATTATCAATTAATGCCTGTTTATATATATGGTAAAGGAGGTGTATTCTCGTGGAACTTGCTCTCTTCTAAATTCCATCTGTTAAATTTCCATCGTGCAGAGTTTCGTGTATTTTCCAACGCCATTCACTTTCTTTATCTTGTTGCCCGGGTGCACATCACTGTTGCTGAAAAGCTGTTTCCCATTCACATCAAGTTGTGTCCTCTTGTGAAGTGTGGCTATTCTTGAAAAGATCTGTTCAGTGTTAACATCATTGTAGCCCCATAAGAATACATTTATGGTTATCATGTCTTCCCTGGTCCTTCTATCTTTCAGTGTGGACTGATTTGGGGATTTATTGCACACAGTTTGGGTGCCTTACTCGTTGTATTCTTTTCGACCTTCTCCAGCAACTCTCTGGGCCTCCTACCATGGAAAGACCACACTGATGAGGCACAGATCAGGTTCTCGTTGTCTATATTTTCCTAAATATCTCTGTCTGTTTATTTTAAAGTAATTCTGACAGTTACCAGAGTATCGTTTGCCCCCATAATGATCCTTCTCTTGTGATTTTCTTGTGATAATTTCGGCCTGTTGTCAAGTCCGAGACGCCTTCCAAGGTATGATTCTTGTAACTTGTCTCAACCAATATGGTAGTCAAAGTATAGCTTGTTTATTCCTGTTCTTATCTTTATCCCATCGGTGAATTTCAGTTGCCATTTGTCTTAACACTGCTGCTTCTTGTCTAAGTTATTTTTCTCATTATTTTACCTTCCTTGTTACCCCATACGTCTTATAATTTTGCCATCATCAGCAAAGATATTCAGGTATGGTTAAGTCTCGCACTGTAGTTCATATACATAAAGGATAAGTCCCAGCACTGAGCCCTGAGGAAGAGCACTTGTAGCCCCTACCCAGCCACAAGATTTCCTTGACATGAGTACTCAACAGTCCCAGCCAATGATTTGTCAGTCCATTCATGTAGCGCCCCTCTGACACCACACTTCATCATTTTCTTCAGAGAGAGACAGTCTCAAAGGCCTCCTGGCAGTCAAAGTATACACAGTCCGTCGACCCGTCTCTTCTCTCTCAGACGCTGCCAACTCTTAACCAAGTATAAGAGATCAGTTGTGTATTGCTTTCTTTTTTCGAAGCCTTGTTGTCAGGCACTGACGTAGTTTTTGCTAGTCAGAAAATCCTCTGTTCGTCTCCTTACTCTTTTCATGGGTGTTTTGCAGATCACTAACGTTGGTGACACCAGGCTGAACTTCAGGGCTATCTTTTTGATGCTTTTTTTTTCCTTTTTTTAGAAACATTGGCACAGAATTGGTTCTATTCTGTTCTACTGGAATTACACTCTCCCCAAACGAGATCTTAGGATCTTAAACATTCCAAGTGGCTTGTCAATGGTTTTTGTACACTCCTCTGTACGAGTGGACAGATGCCATCTGGTCTACGAACCCTGTACAGGTCAAGCATCATCATCGTCCCCCTCGTCCCCTGACGGATCACCCCAGCGTTCTCCAGGGCGTCTCCCTGGCTCTTCCTCTCTGCCCCTTGAACGCGACAGTATGTTCAGTGAGCACGACGGGTATGACGTTCAGGTGTTTCGGGCCATCACACCCCAGTGTCCTACCGTCTTGCTCACGGGGCTTAACACACACTGGAACTTTGCCTTCAACTCTGCACATTTGGCTTCCTCAGTGTCAACAGCTTGTGCTCCGTGAATCCTCCAGTCCTGCGATCTGCAGAGAATGATTCTTTTGTCTCATACTTTTGCTGCTCCCTTCTGGTCTTGATGTGATAATTCACCAACCATCTTAACTCAACACACCACTGTATATACACACACCCCAGTACTCACTTCCTCGTCAGACTCACATCATGAGTCGGTTGTACGCTACACGAGTCGTTGACTTAGAGTCATGTCATTTGCACCCTTCCCTGTGTGTCATGTCATTCTCATCCCTCCACTTTGTCATATTACTCTCCCTCTAAATGTCATGTCATTCTTACCTCCCGTGTGCCATATCATTCTCACCTTTCCCCGTGTGTCGCCATATCGTTTATATCTCCATTTGAGTCATGACATTTTACCTTTCCGCGTGTCATTTGTCATTCTAAGACCTCTGTAGGTCGTGCTGTCTTCACGCTCCCCATGTCATGTGTCATTCTTACCTCCCCGGCATTGTCATGTGCCAGTTTTACAATCCCCTTTGTCATAAGTCAGTTTCACTCTTTCCCTTCTCATCTGTCAGTATTATTGTCATCACCTCAGGGTCAGTCATAACCCTCCCTGTGTCACGTGTCAAGTATACATACAGTACCCTTCGTGTCACACACCTGACTCCATCACGTGGGGTGTTCCAGGCAGGTGTCCCGTCCAAGGTTGGCTGTGGTCAGCCCCCTCCCTGGAGCGGTGCCAGGGAGGTGAGGCACTCTCCCTGGAGCGGTGCCAGGTGTGTGTGTGTGTGTGTGTGTGAGGGGGGGTGAGAACGAACCACACCCTCATCAACACAGGTGGGTGAGGCACCATCTGGGCCGGCTACCTGGCGCCAGCACGTCCTTCTGTGCCACACGCCACATCCACCCACTCCAGCGGTCAGGTTTAGCAGTGCCCCGCTCCCGCTGCTTCCTTGTTGCCGTTCTCCTCACCGACTCTCGTGCAGCGGCTCTCGGATCGTTTGCTCGCCGTTGCGCTTCCCCGCAAGTTCACCCAGAGAGCCGCTGTGATCTGTCTGGTTAGCAACACAAGTTTTACGAAGCTCAGGAGAGTATCTCCAGCGGCTCGTTACATGGCGAGGCCGAATTTGTAGAATTCTCCTCTAGTCGGAGTCGCGCACTTGATCTCTCCGTCTGACCCAAGGACTTCTGGTTCTGTTTTTGTTCAGTCAGATAAGAGGATGAATTGCTATAAGTATACATAGTTCTGTAGGCCCAGTGTGTCAGTCACATGGTCATCGTCCTTAGGCACCAACTTTCTAACTGTTCGGCGTACGAGTCGCGAGCCAATAAAGCACCCAGCCTTCTGGGACAGTTCGGATGACCACGGCCGTTTAACACGCCCCCTGGGAAACCCATTAAGGCCACCTGTGGAGGCAGGCGACGGGCCCATAAATCTGACCAGGTGTGGGTTAAGCCACCTCCTGACAAGCCCTCGAGTTGAGATAAAGGATCTGTAACCCTTTCCATCTGTAAGAGGCAAGGTCATGTTGTTTCCCAGTGCCCTAGGCTTCTTGAGGAAGGGAGTGATATGGCGTCTTTACACTCGTGTGCTCAGCTGGACGATAGTGAATGAGAGTTGCTCCTAATAAGTTTGATTGGCTCGACATAGACGGATCTGTTGCTTGTAACCAATGCAATAAGGAGCAGTTCCTTGTTAAGATTTTTTTTTTTTTTTTGCGACACGCGCATTTGGCATTGTTATGGTTTGGGGGTTAGTTCCTGGTATAGAAGGCTGTTCATCTGGAGACCAGGTGTTGCTGACAGGAATTCCTGGTACCTTCATGGATGTAGATTATCTATGAAGACCAACATGGGGTCTTGTCATGTCAGTGTTGAGGTACAATACATTTGCCAGTACCTGGTGTCCAGTTTAAGTCATGACCCGCTAGGGACCGTCACGGTCAGTAATCCTGTTCATTTACGAACGTTCCCAAGAGAGGGGACCCATCTGCTGTGTCTGAGGCGGAGTTGCCTGGTGTACAACGGTGAGGTTGTTACCCTGAATCTGCCAAACGGTGTGCCAAGGCAGTCACCCATGGTTGTAAACAGGTCACGTGTGGAAAGTGTTGTTGATTGGAATGACTCTGAGCTTAATGTCTTGCATAAACTTTTTACCTTTTCATGTCTTTCTCAATAACTATGATCCGGCACTTTTGAAGACAGGTGTTTCACTTCCTCCAAAATTCGTAAATAATTTCCTCTGGCTTTTCTTTTTCCCTTTCATAATCCTCTATATATTTCAGTTAAAGCCCGGCTTTGATGTGGACTTTTGTCCGTGACTGGAGCCTACAGCGTAAAAATGTAGAAATGTATGAGGACTTCAAGTACTTACTGTAACGCCAAGGGAACAGCATCTATGAGGATGATCTGTGTAATGATAGTGGTGATACGAATCCCCATTTTAGAATTGACACTCCATTCTTTGGAGATGCAGGAATTTCTATGAGTAACTTCAGAGGTTGGGCAGGAGCAACTGGCCATATTGAGTTTCAAAGATGTCATTTAAGAAGGATGTGAGTCCCTAGTCTCCTTTGAGCGTACATGTGTGCGGTACGTCCAGTTTGAATGGGGGTCGTCCAGTCAGTGATCTGGTATCCATTATGAGCACCTGTCACTTGTCTTGGGCTGTCAGTCCTCCCTCTTGTCTTGAGAATAATGACCGGTCAAATCCTGAGGTCTGGGGACGAGAGATGGACGCAAGGGGGGTTGCCAGAGGAGTTCGCCACCTGATTGTAAAGCTGATAATGTTCTTGACCTGACCACGTGACTTTCCCCCTTGTCACCCCAAACCAGCGAAGAGCAGGTAATTTTTAGTGGGGGTAAGAGTGTCCTTGTTCACTCTTCGCAGGATCTCGGAAGTGGTGACGTAAACAACTGAACTGTACCGTGTGTACTTCTGATGCCACAGTTGCATGAGGCGCTGTGTGCCCGCGTCTCCGTTCCCAGTGTCCAGATTTCACGGGGAGGGACAGATGGGCAGCCCAGCCATAATGGCGGCTCATTTATCCGTGTCGCTAGCTTCTTTAGTGAAAGTTTCTCCACTCAGCCATGTCAGTTAGATATGGGAAGGAGGAAAATTCCTGTTAAGCCAGCACAACCCCTCATGACAGTAATGTGAAACTTGACACCGTGTATAAACTGCCCTAGAAGCACACATTTGTCGTGTGAGGCTGAGGGCACTAATTAGGATCAGATGCAAAGGACGTTGATGGATCTGCACTGTACTGTAAGGTAGTTACTGTGACTTGTGTATTGGGGAGACTAGCCCAGACTGGACCTCTCCTCTAGGAATCTCCCCCATTTCGGACCATCGCCTCCTGCCTGTTGATGCTGGATATCTCCCTCAAGAGACGTGGTGGTTTCAGAGACAGCCACTGTTATCTCCGGCTTGATACCCGTGACGGCTGTGGTTCCCAGCAGGATGGTGTTCCTGTGGTGGGAGGTGGCGGCCCTTTGGCGCAGCTTCAAATGCAGCTGCAAAAGGCGGCTCGGAGACCCTGTCACCCAGACGCGTCTGTTGCTCCCGGTGACGAGTTGAGTTTTCCCCCCTCCAGCTCGGGCCTGATTGGTTGGGTGTGGACGTATTCTGGCCGCGGGTGTGGTCTTGGCTCCGACGCACTGTGGTCACTGCACTCGCCACACCTCAGCGGCAGGAGGGTCTTGCACGGCTGTCTGGTATGTTCCACCGCCGGCGGGCGCCCTCTCAGGTCTAGACTTCTGTTTACGAGGGTACGTTCCTGCCGTACGTGGCCTGTGCGACGCTACTGGTCGTAAGTGATGGCCGTCTGGTCATCATGTTGCGGTTTTCGTGCCGAATTGGATCTCGGGAACGAAGGGTCTCAAGGTCGCAGGAGGTGACGTCGAAGAGGGTGCTCACGCCGAACTGTCCACTGTAGTCCAGGTGATAACCGGAGGGGGCCGGGAGGGTCATCGCGTCAACTCTTTGACGGCTGGTGTAAGAGGGACCAAGGAAGATCTTATCTGCCCCCCCTTCAATACACCTTTTCTTGTAGCGTCTGCTGTGTGGTGGGGAAGGAAGAAGACCGAGCAGGAGAGGCACAGGTGAGTTGGGGAAGAATGAAAATTTATGTCGAACGAGAATGTGACGACTTCAGCTTGTAGATCTGACGATGGTACTGACGTGCTTCTCCCAGATTACATCACTGTCCAGATCGACACTTACGAGGTTTGGTGGACTGGACAACCTGGAGAAGCTGGGTCCTCGTGAGACACTAGGGGGCGGGACATTGTTGACATAAGAGTCTGACGGGCATCAAATACGATGCTTCTGGTATTATTGTACAGGGGTACCTAGTAACAGCACTCGGATCCCAATTCCTCTATCAAAGAGTAAAGTACTGAAACTGAGCTTGCATTGCTACGTGATGACTTGGTTGGCGGTGGTCCATCTCTGGACGATGTTTAGGGGGTTTGAGAGGACGTTGTACTCGACAGAGAGTTTTACACTCAAGTTGCCCCGTCTCGTAACCATGTGTATATGTACCGTATCTTTACTCCTGTGTATGTACACACACACACACACACACACACACACACAGTAATCACACATACCGAAGAGTAAGTCAAATATCCTTGTATCGACCAGGGGAGAATATGTCGGGTATGTATGAGCACCTGGGTTATGTGTAGGACGACATCCACGCCCAGGAGTCCGAACTCTTGCATGTCCGGCCACTACATTACGGACGTTCGTGTGTGTGTGTGTGTGTGTGTGATTCTGCTTGCAGATGCAACACTAAACAATGAGGTTCGTAAATGGTATTGAAACAAGCCAGTCAAACACTCCACGGCGGCTGGACAGCTGGTGTAAACATTACGAAAGCAATATTGACTAACGAGACGAGGGAGGCAAACACGTCTCCTGGGGGAGTGTAAAGGAAGGAGATTGTCTGAGTAGGTAGCTCTGGGGAGGAACATGAAAAGTGAAATGTTGAAAGGAACGGTCTTGAGGTATGTAGTTGTTGATGTAAGACAGAAGGGGAGGATGTGAGGGAATGGTTACATATTGTTGAAACATATGGCGACATGCTAATTGGAAAAGTAAAATGACTGAAGGTCAAAACGAACTGAGACTGTAGCGGCTAGCGTTCCTGACCGTGGCGCATTCACGGGCCGCCAAAGGTCGAGCGCTTAGGTTCGAATCCTGGTTGAGGCATTCGGTCCACAGTCAACCCAGCTGTTCATCCATCCTTAGATGTTGGCAAATAAAATTGGCACTTAGCTCAGGCTAGCGTTAATGAGATGGCCTTGATTTAGGGCCTCAGTTGGCCGTGCCGTCTCAGCTAACATGGTACAAAAGCTTTGATTGTATTACACCATGTTGGAATCTAGGGCCGCTCCATAGGTTAGTGGACGAACTGGATGAACCAGCTTAAAGTTGAGAGACTGAAGAGGGAAGAGCCCAAACCCTATACACGTCACACCACGCCGACCCCGGCACAAGTCGTTGACTCATCTTTAGCGCGGACGCCCCCTGGTCTGTGAGACAAGTCTGGGCCCGCGTCCCAGGGGGTCAGCGATGTTTGCTGCCGGAGTTCCTCCTGATGGCATCCAGGCTGGTCAGGAGGTAACTGGATACGCAAGACTTTAATCAAGATGTGTGAAGAAGAAAATGGACTCTGGAACGACTTCCTAGAACCCAGGATTCCAGGAAGTTGGGAACCTCCGTTCGTTTGCTAAAGCGTTGGTTAGTGGGAGAAGAAATGGTGGGACTGAATGAGGATGGAATAGTTTGAAATGGAGGTGAGAAGCGCAAGAGCACATACACATGTATGGTGCAGGGAGTCTGGTGTGTGTGTGGGAGGTTTGCTGGAAACGTATATTTTGGCGTCTTTTTTAAACAAATCCCTGGCAGACCAGGGATGTGCAGGTAATGATGTTACTTGGTCTGGGTTTGGAAATTTGCATGGCTAAGTCAAGCGATGTTTGTTTTCCATATCGAGGGACGTGTGTGGATCCCCTCTCAGCGCTCTGAGGCTCCAGACACAAGAGCAGCTGGAGCCCCTGTGGTGTTGTCTTCAGGAACCGAACTACGGCGGGTTCATGAATGGGTTTTGCTTTTTTTCACTCCTCTGTTTTCTTTTCTGTTTCCTTTGACTGGCCGACATGGCACGAGGAAAACCTGTCCCACCCAAAGCCACTTCGGGTGAGAAAGTAAAAGGAAAAGAAGGTGTAAATTAATCAGGGGTCAACAGGTGTTTCTACACCTGACTCTTACTGGAAGTAAGGTCATATGAAGAGGGAAGACAAGAGAGGAAGGGAATTCCACGGCCTTTTTTACCCGAGGAAAGGAGGAGGTATCACAACGGCCAATCCTCGAGTAGCCGGACTCTGCACACAAACTGTGGGAAGCAACAAAGTGCGTTAAGTGAGAATATAATTAATGCATCCATTATTGATATTCCAAGAACAAAATCATGACAGTTATCATCTTGTTGGTGACTTGACTGCCTACTGACAACCTTGGTGACCTCTGTAACTTACCGACAGTTTTGAAGACCTTTAAAAACTTGGCTTCTTATGATCAGTCTTTGGCCCGTTGCCATTTTCCTCATTCGTAAAGAAAACGCTGGTGGGTTCCGCTCTCTCGATCCCACAACTGTGCCACGTTCAGTTGTTGATGTCACTTGCTATGTAGGTAGTTAAATGATTTATGCGCTGCTGGCCAGACCTTGTGAACAGTTAGTTGCCTTATGACGGAACTTATTACGTCAGTGGATCATTGAGGCCCAATCCTCGGGCCCTGTGCGCCAAAGTGTGCAGGGGAGGTTGGAGTGCACAATTAGCCAAGCAAGTCAGGAAACTGCTGCAGGTGGCGTTTCCGGTGAAGAAGTCGTCACGTAATATGTGATCTTTTGATTGCTTCCAAGAAATTACCAGGCGTTTATTGTTCAAACACACACACACACACACACACACACACACACACACACACATACACACATGTATATATATATATTTGTGTGTGTGTGTGTGTGTGTGTTGGGCGGGACAGCACTTTAAACATTTCAAAACTTTTGCTGTCTTGCGCAAATATATTTTCCAATGAAAATGTGTAAGAAGTTCGTGGTCACACGAAACGGCCGACAGTTCTTCCTCTAATCAGATGTTTGTATTCAGGACTTGAGGTCAGGTTTATCCTGTGCCTCACGTCAGTCACTAGAGCGGTTGTTCCGCCGGTACAGCCAGACTCTACTGCTGAGCCGATTGTGTTTTGTATCAAACTTCTCGTAAAATCAAAAATCATCTTTTCTGAGACATTCATGGGTACCCTTCCGTCTTTCCTTGGTTGGTTGTGGGGGCTTGACCTTTGACCTGACCCTTACGGGATGACACGAATCATTCACCTCGGAGGTGAGACCACTGAAATCTACCAGTTTGGGAAGGGGACCAAGAAAATTATTTTCACGTGCTTGCAGAAGAGAACTCGACCCTGTCAGAATGGTAAAGAAGTCACACGGCTCTCCAGTAGCTTTGAAGATCATACCAATCCACCTCCTCGGAGAAAAGACCCAACGAAGCCGCACACTTGAAAAGGAAAGCTCAACAGTCTATGTCGGCTCGAAGGAAACACCGAGTCCTCCTTAAGAAGAGACTGCACATATTCTGCTGTTTGGAAAAGAGACGAGACGAGTCTGTATATTCAGAATGAAAGAAAATTACGAATCGTTCGAGAGGAGGGCAATGAAGACTGACTGAACGAGAACACGAGCATGTCTCGTGATTTTGCCGATGAGGCTGACGAGGTAACGTCGAGGGACGCGCCAGCATCGCTATAGAGGCCCTTTGGTATGGTTTCCGTGGCATACGGACGCCTCGCGCTTCGAGCTGCCCTGCAGGTGATGAATGTATTCCAGTTCCTCCTACACCCAGGACCCGTCGACCGAGTGGATACTGTGCAGGAGGTGTTTTGTGTCTCATGGTTGAAGGTGGCGCTCACAAAGACCCAACGAGAACGGTCTTCTGAGCTGCGAGCTCATATACAGCGACCCCGATGATTGGCTGCTACGTGCTGTCAACTGGTCCTCCACTGGACGCAGCAAGGTCAGACACCAGTCACTGCCAGGGAACAAGTTGACCTTGGGACAAGTTTGCTTAGGGGACACACGGAATGTGACGCTGATAGAGCACCAGTATCATTGTGGATCTGTGGATTACTACGCATGCTCTGTGTACTGCATGTGTTGATATCTGAGAGTATGCTTCAAGTACGAACTCATTTTACTGTCTGCGGATCACATCATGTCTGTAATGGGCGGGAATTTGGCGTGTGAGTTCCACTGGTTTGCGAAACGTGAAACGGAATTCGATTCAGAGTCGAGTGGAGAGAGTGAGCGAGGAGGAGCGAGTGTGGGCAGCGACGGACCACAGTCAAGGCTCCGTCCTGGTGGTCAATGAACCTTCCTCACACCCGCGCCTCAGCCAGTCACAGGCGGCGTCGCTGGTGACGTCACCCAGCAGGTGAGCGTGGCGCTTGTTGTTGCCTTTGTGTGACGATGGTAGGGTGTGACGCGCCCCCCGTATCAGGTCTTCCTGCTACCACGCAGTGTGGGGTGACGCTGTCCGTACCAGGTCTCCCCTCCACCCCACGGTGTGGCGTTACACAGCCCATACTAGCTTTTCTCTCCACCACATAGCGTAACGACAGTGTGATGTGACGCGGACCACACCAGGTCCTCTCTCCCCATCACGCAGTATGATGCAGTCGACACCAGGTCCTCCCTTCACCACAAAGTGTGACGATGGTGTGACTTGACGCAGCCCGTACCAGGTCCTTCCTACGCCACACAGTGTGACTCTGAAGTGGCGTGACGCAGCTCATACCAGATCCTCCCTTCACCACAGTGTAGCGTGACGCTGCTCATACCAGGTTCCTTTTCTTCGACACACACACACACACACACACAAAATACACACACACACACACACACACACACGCACACGCACACACACACACACACACACATTATGTAATTCAGTGGCAAAGTATTGATAGCCACAAGTTACGAATCCCATGTACAGAGATTCACTGGAAACGGTTCCGTTTATTGCGTGTAGTTAGCGCGTAGGAGAGGCAGCCATATTGGTCAAGAGCTGACCTGGGAGGGAGGTAGGATGTTATGGCAAGGACCAGACGCCGCTGAGACACCTTATTAGCCTTCAGCACTCCGTCAGGAGGAGGCGAGTGAGGGGCGAGGCGGGTGGTGCACAGAGCGGCCGTAGAGCGGGTGTCTCCCTCAACGTGACTCTCTCTCACCTTTAAGCCAGGCAGAGGCAGCGTTGGCCAGGGGCGGCCGCCCCGCCCCGCCCCGCCTGGCCCCGCCCCGTGTAAGGTTTCAGTTTTCATTGATGAAACCTTAGACGAATGAAGGCCAGCTCCTGAAGGGGTTAAAACCGCCTTAAATAATGAGGACGGGGATCTCTGCCTGCGGCAGGGTAGGACATTCTCAAGTAAGCAACAGTTCCGTGAAGGGTCTGAGGCTATTTATTTGGAGTTTGGCATCTGCCTAAGAACACCTTTCACCGGGAGTCTGTTCCGCACTAATATGTTGATGTTAATAAAAGTTGTTGTGGGGAAATGCGAAGTATTTGGCCCGGGTCAGTGTGTATGAAGCCCACGTGCAAACATAAGGAGCTGTCTTAATCTGACGCTCGAACTGTCGCCCAAAAGATGCTTGATGTCGTGCGACGCACAAGGGACGCATTGAACCTCCTCAGTACGACGGCGCGACCCATGACCACGACGGTACGACCCTCGGGTATTACGCTAGGCCTTTGATCTGACCATAAAGATGCTTATATCATCGCGATGAAAAGTCGTCTCGTCCCTCTTAAAGATTTTACGTTCGTTCTTTTATGTCACACCGTCGTGTTCGAGGGGGTCGGGCTGTGGCGTGGATGGCACGAAGAGCATGAGCAACATCAAAGGACATAGAGTAAGAGAGGATGATGTTCTTACTAATTTGGGGACCACACTTCCCATTGCCCCACAGTCTTGTGACTGATACAGACTGCGAAGACCACCTGAATGTAGATATCACGAACTGTGGCCCCTCGGGACTTCGTACGTGTGTCCGACACAGAAACGAAGGATATTCTGGCACGTTCCTGGGAGAGCAAACCCCCGCGGTTGCGACCTAATGCAACAGTTTGTTCTGCGTAGCGCCATGATTATTATGTGCTGGTGCCACCGGGCTCCGCCTGGAGGATGTAACGCCGCGACTGAAGAGTCACCTCTGGCGAGGCTGTATCACAGGGAGTTAAGTCTCGTCAAAGACCTCCTCACTCCAAGAGGTCTACATTTTCTTGCTAACGGAAGTAGCGCAGTCTTTGGAAAGGTCCTGGGTAACACCAGTACTCGTTCATAAAAAATGGTCCTGGGGTAACTATAACAGATAGATTATAATGTGCAACATTGCAACTGCATGAAAAGTCCATCAGTTCCTTCCCAAGCGATCACTGGATATGGACACAATCCTCTTCAAAAACATCAACAACCTTCCTAACCACGAGTATTACAGCTGTACAGTTAACACTACAAAACTTCGGAATTTATGTAATTTATGAAGCTAGACGGAGATCAGTAGAATAGCTCCATTTCAGACATGTTAGTTTTAAAGAGATACATTATGGACTCTTGTCCATCAGCGCTTCGAGGGGAAACAACTTGTTGTTGTGAGTGTGAACTGTTTTCAGCCATTTAAGAAAGAGTTGGAAGGGTAGAATTGTAACTCGTAAACCTCCAGGTTTCTTCTGAGTGTACAGGGAGGAGACCATTTGGGAGATACCTCTTCAGAGACGTCCAACTCGTACTATAGGATCCCCCAAGGTACCATGCTCGCCTCGCCAGGATGATCATTACACTGATGATATCAGTATGATTTTTATGTGGGGAATGTTGGTTGCCTAGTCAACACTTGTTTACTACTTACAGCAACACTTGTGACGGATATGTTGTTACCTGAGTATGCAGATTTTGACCTCTGGCTGATTGACGGCTCCTGAACACGATACCTACTGTGCAGTACGTTTGAATCCGTTGACCTAATGGTAACGGGTCCGTCTCGCTGTACGGGCGAGGCGCCTGTTCGAGCCCCACTGGTGGAAGTTTTAGGATGAATTACGTCAATAGGTGGGATGCTACGCTACGGGCGAAGAACTCCCTTCCCTCAACGTAGAGATGGGTGATTACGGCACAACGTTGTGTTCAGCAAGTCTGCCAAGGAAATCTAAAGATAGGGACGTACAAAACAGTGAGCTTGGCTGCTGTTGGCTCTGTGTTAGGGAAGGCTTCAAACGTGTTGGTTCACACGGCTACTGAGACGATGGAAATGATGTTGACAGAAGACTTAAGTAGCCTAATGCTGATGGTATACTGGTTGCATATATGTGTGAATCTGTTTAGCCACACTAAGCGTTCCACACGAGGCCCAGACTGGTGGTCCGCCAGTCACTGTCATAAACGTGGTATCAGCCTCTGGGGCACTGAGGTGTTCACAAGCCAGACCCGCTCACAGCAGCTCTTCTTCCTTTATATAGACAAATGTTGTTTTCCGTCAGCTACACGTTTATTTTTGTAATCTTCTCAATTTTCTTCTTCTTCTTCCTCTCTTCTTCTTCTTTTTATTATTATTCCATTTCAGATTGATCTTTCACAGTGCTTCATTACTGACTGGAAAATACACCACTTCATTTTCACACACACACACACACACACACAGGGAAAGGAGAGCAGTGGGTCAAGTGATGGCTCGGATGATAGAGAGAACTGCAGTGCCTCCCGGCCCTCCCCCAGGTGAGGCACAAGCAAGGGGTGTCCCGTGCTGGGGGGGGGGGTCGCTCTGCCTCCTCAGGATGATGAGTCTTTCCTCTTAAACTGGTGCAGAAGTCGCCAGTCCCGCCCCCCGTGTTGCTGTCTGTTTACACTGGCAGGAGACATCCCTCCCATGGTGTGTCTCCAGCTTAAACTCCTTAGGGATAATCTCCTCCAGTACACCTGCTGTGCAGGAGGCAGTAGTCTCTTCTGCCCTTTGGAGAACTCGGAGAATTCTACGATCCGGATGCCTGCAGCTGCGGGAGGCATTACAGAAGGTCATGACAACAGCGTCTCCCGCATTATTAGGCGAGCTGCAGGGGTACGTAGGCTGACCGGGCCCGCGTACTCTGTACATGTCTCTTCTCCATCTATTTTTGTATAGCTCTACACACTCGGGTGTATCGAGTACAGGTAGTGTCCACTTTACACTACAACATGTGGGCTGGTGAATACAGTGACTAGGAAAGGAAAAAAGGATTAATTTCTCCACGGTTTTGTGGGTATGGGTCGCCGCCTGATTGATTCTTGCTGCAAGAACGGTAGACATGTTGTATACTTCTACCCATCCTGTGCGCGGTGGTGGAGAAGAGGACACTGAGTGCACTAACGGCCCAGGAACCGGGCCTCCACCTGTTTCTGGCCTCTGTACTGTACTGATTACCATTACATGCACCACTGTTAACACGAGAGCCACATGCACAGCGATTCCCCTCCGGTGCTGACTGGTCCCTGTAAGCCCGACAGTGGTTTGAGTCGGAAATAATGACACTGTCCATTTCATTCCAGGACGGTAGACAGATGCGGGACTGATTAAGGATGCGAAGAGACAGGATGGGGCGAGATGGGATCCAGCGTTGAGGCTTCACATTCTGCATCATTCACCGTGACGAACCCGTCCAAGCCACGCGTGCCTTGACCTGCCATTGTCAGTCCGTCCAGGTCACCGCACGAGTCCCGCTCTGCAGTAGTCTTGCAAACGTTTATAACAGTGTTTCACAGGTTCTGTTGCACACGAATTCCCTATTTTATTCATTTTAAGTCATGCACATTCAGAAGATACTATTTGGCTTAATGATATTATTACTAACATTGCTATCATGTGACCACAGGAGTCCCTTAATGGGGTTCCTGCTGCTCCGAGGCTGCACTCCATACAGGAGCAGGGAAATGAGAAGGTTTTCAGTACGGATGTACTCCCTTTTGTCCTTTGACGATGAAACTCGGTGTGTGGTCCTTTGCAAACTGAGTCCGGTAACACGTCATATGTATATATATATATAAAGTTATAGAAGATTGGAAATGTCCAAAAGCTATGGAATGTTGACTATCCACCTCTGGTGATATGGTAGGAATCGATAGTGGTCTTCCTCCTCCCTTGCTGGACGGCCATACAGAGGCGCTGAAACAGAAAGCTGGCTGCTCTCTAGTCAGTGAGTGATATGACTAGTCGGGAGCTAAAGTGACCCAGGAAGTTTGATTGTCTCAGAGACAAGCAAAACATAAGCACACACACACTTGGACTTCCCGCACTTGAACCCAGAACATCTTCAAAACCTTCGGTCTTCTCAACCTCAACTACGTCTCCCCTGCCTGGTCACCACAGCCCCCCACCCCCGCCCAATCCATCACAGGGCCCAGTAATTAGCCTACTCCCACCCCACCATTTGTTTAAAGACTAACACCTCTCTCTCTCTCTCTCTCTCTCTCTCTCTCTCTCTCTCTCTCTCTCTCTCTCTCTCTCTCTCTCCTTTTGATAGTTTTCACCCGACTACCCCGAGCAAGAAGTCAGAACAAAGATATCAAAATGGTGTTGAGGCGAGAATTACTCTTCGCGTTTCTGTCCCTGATTCGAGTCAGGGGTGTTTTGTTTCTCAGGCGTCCGTGCGGACCGACTACCGACGTTCCGACCCTTCGTGAAGCCCTCCTCGAGTTGGAGGAGGGCCTCCCTGCCTGTGAGCCTGGGGTTGGCGGGTCCCTCCCGAGGGCAGAACAAAGGCTTGATGAATTGGTATCGTCAGTGACGGGTGGGGGAGCTAAGCCTAGCGGGGAGGAAGAGGGGTGAAGAAACGGGTAGAGCGAGGGAGAAGGGAGCAAAGTTGATGGGTGAGCTTGAGGGGTGCAGGGAGGACATGGCGCACTCGTGTGACAGGAAAATCTGATGATGGTTTTTGGCAAAGTTATCCGCTGCAGGACTGTTGTGCAGTCCTAGGATGCCTGCTGTCCGTGGACGGAACTGGAATGGGCGAACAGAAGGCTCCTGCCCGTTCCCCGCTCGTGTTGCTGGTGTGTGTGTGTGTGTGCGTGGTAGGTGGCAGGGGCGCGGGGGTTGAGGTTCTGGAAGGTTAAGGTCCCGTCCCCCGCCTCCGGCAAATCAATAGACACAAACGCCACGTGCTGCTCTGCCGCCGCTGGAGGGGACCCAGTCCGCCGCCGCCGCCGCCGCCTTTCCGTCCCATCGCTTTGTTGACACATCAGGCGTATCTGTGCCACAGCCGTGCGTGTGGGCACGTCCCCTCCTCCCCTCCCCCCCCCTCCCCCGGTGCACAGCCGTGCGTGTCTTTGACTCGTTCTTGACTGGAAAGTGAGTAAAGTGAGCACCCCCACGTGCGTTTCTCGGGTGAACTTCGACTTGAGCGCGACGGTACGACCCCCTGAGCACGGCGATAGGTCCTCTCAGCACGGCGGGACGACCCTTGGGTTTGAATGCCTAGCCTCTGGCCAGAGGTCAGGCCGGGTCAGGACACTCGTGGTCACGGGGTCAGTATTAGGGTCAGAAATCGTGATTGTCGTTGTTCGGCTCAATCCGAGGTTGAGTACCTGCGCGGGCAGGCCTTCTCCCCTCCCTAGCCACCCCCTTCCCCTCCGCACGGTGACGGAAGGGGGGGGGGGGGATGGGTGCTGCAGTCAGCCTCTCCCCCCAGCACCTCCCTCCCCCTCTTTAAGACGTCAAGTGCTGCAGTCATGACTTGCTCTCTCCCTCCGCACAGTGTCAGCGGGGAGGGTGCTGCACTCAGAACTGCCCCCCTCACCACCCCCTCCCTCCACACGGTGTCAGAGGTGCTGGGGGGGGGGGCGGTGACACAGTCACCACAGCCTCAACACGTCAGCCGCGCTAACGCGTTCTGTCCCCATAATGTTGACGTCACCGAAGCCCCTTGTCAGGTTTATGCGCGTGACGTCATTAATCTCATCAACGGTAAAGCATCAGGCAAATAGCTGCTTGGAAGTCTCTCAAGTGCTCCAGAAATAGCTGCTGTGTGTGTGTGTGTGTGTGTGTCTATATATATATATATATATATATATATATATATATATATATATATGTGTGTGTGTGTGTGTGTGTGTGTGTTATTATTATTTATGTTTGGTACGCGTACTGTAGTTTTAAAGGAATTTGGTGTCTGAGGTGAATACCTATAACCTATGATAGTCTGGCGTTTGACTCGTGGGGGGTCATTGAGGAAGACCACCAGATCACGTTTTAAGGAGGCTATTTAGAACAACTCTCCTCTTGAAATTTACTCTTGAACTAAGCTGGAACAACTGTGTCCCTCTCTTAGATTTTCTCTTTACAAGGATCTTCCGGTTATCACACCACCACTTCCATCTACATAAAGCTTTACTGGTCTTGGACAGTGCTCTGGTGCCGCCAGGGAGTGTCCTCGGAGATGACACGAGCGCCAGACAGCGCCCTGCTCCACCGAGGCTTTGAGACGTCTTGCAGCTGATGCGTCTTATCGCACAGCGAAACCCATCGCCTGAAACACACCCACGTTCTCGAATGGATTCTCCAACACGTAGACAAACGGATTCCTCCCGAACAGGACACCTGCAGTACAAGAGAAAGGACCCCATGGGAACAACACACCTGGTGTCCAACCCCAGCGACGTCATTCAGGATTTGTAGCCCGCTACAGGAACATGAAGACTCGAGAATTTGGTCATGACCAACAACCCGCAAATCGGAACCAGGTTCACCCATCCGATCCCACGTTAAGGTACGAGTTCACGAGTTAAGAAGGAGGTTGAAAGCTTATGTAATGACATAAAGGTATGTGGGAGTCACCCTCGCCACCGTCTCTAGACGTATCACTCTGAACCTCCAGTGAGGTGCACCCAGGTTGCATGGGGAAAACCATCAAGGAAGAAAACAGGCAAGACAACAGAGGTTAGATGCCACACATATACCAACAGCGCAGTAAAGATGAGGCGTCCACACGGCACAGAAGCTCTCCTAAGGGATAAACGAGCTGCAGTCACTCACCCTTTAAATCACTGGACGCGATCGTACGCTGCAGCTATTCTGAAACCAGTGAGAGACGAGGTCTTCAACAGAGGTAGTCTTCTGCCAGTCGCGTCCCCCCCCCCCCCCCGCGCCACTGCTACATTTGCATCCGTCTCTCTCTCTCTCTCTCTCTCTCTCTCTCTCTCGCACAAAACCTGTCTTCTCTGAAGGGTCTCTTTCTATCATTCATTCATGCATTCAGTTCACTTACTCCTGAAGATGCTTTTATGATGATAATGAAACGCTGTCCTCAACACGCTCCTTACAGACGCTCTCGGGAAAATTAATGCCTTTAGACCCTCCCCCCCCCCCCACACACACACATACACACAAACATGTAATATAAAGAATTACTTCCGGGCTTTTACGAAATTATTATGTGGGTTTATACGTGTATGTCGTTGTGAGTCTGTGAATATGTGTATATCTGTTTGATATACCGCCCACTCAACCACACACACACACACACACTCACATCATACAAGCATATATCATAATCATGCACAAGCGACGTAAAATAACATGAATTTACGTGTCTGAGTTTTACCGCGTCATTGGAGGAGAGCACTTTACTCATGACGGTGCGACCTTCGGGCACGACTTTATGACCTTCAGTTTGACCGTACGACCTCTGGACTCGACGGTATGACCTCCAGCTTAACCCTATGACCTCTGGGCACGACGGTGTGACCTCCAGCTTGACCCTACAACCTCTGGGCACGACGGTATGACCTCCAACTTGACGATACGACCTTTGGGTATGATAATTGGAGGGATTGATGACTTGACCCTTAGGTCAAAGGCCCGGTCAGCATACGGAAAGGTCATGCTCAAAGGTCGTACTGGCGTGGTCAAGGGTCGTAGCGTTGTTCGGGTCAGACTTTGTATTTTACGACCAACGCTTACGTTTCTCCTTTTTTATTCTGTAAATCATTTCTTAGAAGCTTCGTTAATTTACAGGTTTTATAATTATTTCGTTGTGAGAGGATATTTACACTTTGTGTGTTGTGTGTTGTTAAGGTGACGGAGTACAGATGGAGAGGGGATTGAGGTGGTTCATAGGTGATGGAGTATAGATGGAGAGGGGAGTGAGGTGGATGACAGGGGATGGAGTATAGATGGAGTGGTGAGTGAGGTGGTTGAGAGGTGATGGAGTGCAGATGGAATAGTAAGTGAGATGTTGGGTTACAAAGAGCAAGACAGTGTTATACGTCACTTCATCATGCTTGCCTCCACTTATTCCATGTTATGTGATTACCCCATGCTTGCCTCCGCCTACCCCATGTTATGTGACTGTCCAATGCACACTTCCACGTACCCTATGCTGTGTGACCTTCAAATTAATCCCATTGAGATTTAAACCTTAATAATAATAAAAATAATATTGATAATAATGATGATAATAATAACAATAATAATAATAACAATGATAATAATAATGATAATAATAATAGTAATGATAATAACGATGATAATAATGTTAATGATAATAATTGTAATGGTATAGGTACTCTCTCTGGATGAACTAAGAATGAGTACTGTGCTCTAGCCTCATAACTGACAAAGTTTGTTATCAGGTACACTTGACAACAGCCCCCACGGGCGTGAAGCGTGTGCATTACACGTTTGAAAGAATGACCTTATCAACTGGCAGTGAAGGAGCTTTTGTGAGGATTTAATCCAACCGAAGGACTCCTCCTTACTCCGCCTCCTCCTCCTCCTTACTCCTCTTCCTCTTCCTCCTTCCAGTATTCTCCATGTCTCCTGTATCATCCTACGTAGCCGCAAGCGGCCCTCACCCACTCACCATGGCGTGTTGGTAGTTTTCAAGAAGGTCGCTGGGCGTCTGTATGTCAGCCGATGACTTCGGAAGGACGGCGAACAAGAGGGACAGTCATGGTATTGATAACAAGACAGGAGAAGGAAGTTTATTTTGTCGAGTTAAGGAATGCAGTTATATCACTTATCCTCTGAGGAAAGGGAAGCGAGACGGTAAGAGACCTCGATGAAACAGGACAACTTGAGGTGGTTTTGGTGGGTAGTGGCGGCGGAGGTGGGTAGTAGTGGTGGTGGTGGTAGTGGTAGTAGTGGGGCGCCACTTGAAGGATGCGGTAACCGAGGTTGCCTCAGAGGTGTGTGTGTATGTGTGTAAGGAGAGGATAAGAACACTGGACGAGCAAAGGTGATTCCAGATTTCGCAAGTTTATCCTCAAGAGGTAAATTTGAGGGACACCATTCACTAATACAGTGAATTGTCTGCGTTCTGTAATGCCAGCTGTAAACTGCTGTGTCGGAATATGTAGCTAGCCTCATGCGAGGTACACACGTCTAGTACATAATGTACAGAAATACTACTCCCGCGTTATAACAGGTACCGTGTATGTAATCTCGGGAGATGACATATATGTGAATACTACGATGAGTAATGAACTCAACTGACCCACCTAGGAATATAGCTTGACTCCAGGAGAGCCAACGACATATCTAGAAAACGGAAGGCACACAATGCGAGAGAGAGGAAACGTGCCTGGCAACGCCTCTGAAGGTAAAGCTGTGCCCTTTGTCCACAATCGGATGGACTGAACTGCAAGATGTAGTTGTTTCATGGGAAAAGGGGGAACCTCTTATAACCCCAGTGGGAGAGCACTTGCCTGAGCCACTGTTAGAGGAGGAACAGCGCACCACTGTGGAATATCGATTTCCAAAAGCTGATTAATGACAAGACGAGAAAATAAAAAGAATTTAATTGCACAGAAAATGGTGATAAATGGCAAGTATAGAGTGTGGAATACACATCGTTATTTTAAATGTTTAAAAAGAATGGTCCATATGAGTAATTCAAAGGCAAACGAAGCTCTCGGAAAGAGTACGAGTGAAAATATATTGGAGAATAGCGAGCTGTATGGGAAGAGGTCTATTGGTTGGAGGAGGGAGGTTTGCGTAAAGAGTAAGGTTCTATGGTGCATACGGCCGGCCGACCTGTGACACTAGATGAAGTCTTTAAGGTGGGGAGACCACCTTAAAGAGCCGACTAGGGATAATGGCATCCGAGGCGCGGGTTCTGGTGAAGCGGAACTGAAGGCCAGGAGGTTGTGGAATACGTCTTGGGAGAGGAGACTCGAGGGGGGCTGGCAATGCAGCTCAAGATTTGGAGAAAAGATAGATTTACGTTAAGATTGGAAAGGTTTTTACCCACCTACGTGTACATGACAAAGCTTTTCTGTGGTAATATGGGTGAAGGGCATATAGGCTTGGGTACGTAAAGGTAATTATAGAGCATACAGTGGGCACGGTACTAGTGACAGCCTCCTGTACCGATGTACTGTACCTCGAGTCGGTCCCTCCTCTACGCTCAGAGAGTCGGACCCAGACTGCTAAGAGTTGGGACTCCCTAAATCCCGACCGTTATATGGCAGCCTTTACAAAACAGGAAATGCTAATCCCAGACACCCTAGATATTAAGATTTTTTCTGGAGGGGGGGGGCAGCCCCTCCCCACCCCCCTTATAGCTTGTGATTTCGAGGGGAGTTTGCAAGGTGGAGGGGGCCCTCAAGAGGGGACTCAGCCTCAGGGCCTCCAGGAGGTTAGGGTCGGCCCTGATTGTACCCACAGTACGCTTTATATTTGCCTCCGCTTACCCTTGGCCATGTGCACCCACGCTATTACTGCTCTGTACCTGTATGCTTAAGTACAAAAAATTGGTGTTACCGGACTCTGCCTGTCTGAGTTTACACCGGGAGGGGAAAAAAAAAAGTCATCCACGACGAGGCAACACAGTCTCGTCAAAGAACTTCCTCGCTCAAAAAAAAAAAAAAAAATTATTTGTGCCGGGAAAACCCCTGCAAATTTATTGTGCACCCCATACTCATCCTGTGAGCGGTAGCGCAAAAGGATTGCAGGGGTCAGACCCCAGTGGGTTGATATTATATGCATTACCTAGTTTCATATGTTAAGTTCTACCTGCTAGATGCAAAAAGTGGATACAAACTTAAAATTTCAGGTATCTCGTCATTAACAATAAGGTGTTTGGACATTTCTTGCAGGGTTTGTTTAGATCTATCCCTACACGGCTCTATTTTTTCACATTCTAAAACATAGTGTTCTAGTATGTGTCCAAATCTTTGACCACAAACTTTACAATTTACACGATTAACATCTCCAGATAGGCCAAAGCGCCAGTAGTACCTATAGCCTAGCCTTAATCTAGCAATTACATCATCATGTAATCCATGAGGAGGGTAGATGACCCGTGGCATAACTCATATTATACAGCTTTCATAGTGGATTACCAGGTACACATCTTAGAAGTCTAATGATGTCGTATGTGATACCATCCTCCCTAGGGGCAGTGCTCCTGCCACTGTTTAGAGCTGCATTAAGTTCAAACTCAGTGAATGGCACATCGCATTCGTCATGTTGCTTGTTTAGAATGAATTGGGTAAGATCATCTTGCTCTCTGGATATGTTGTACAAAGCATCCCAAGTCCCAGATGGCAGCATGTTATAACTAGAAAAGTGAGCCCATTTCGTGATTAATTTGTTGTCCTTCTGCAGCGGGATGAGATACTTGTTTATTTTTCTTTCCAGTGATTCTGTTAATACCATTCCGGGTTTGGCTTAAGGGAGTGTGATGATTAAGTCCACCGACAAACTGTTCCCTGTCATTCTGTCATGAGTTCAGTCATTCGTTCCCTAGCTGCTGCAAGAGATGCTTGAAATAGTTTTAGCATTTTGGGTGTTCAAAATTGTGTATAACCTTTACCTATTTGCCTAGCTGTAAATTTGAGCTGTTTCAGCTTGGGGTCATTGTAGTACTGATGTGGCCTATAATAAGGGGCGTTCTTTCTATTCTCTTTTGTTAGATCACTATGCGTAAAGAATTTGTTTAAAGAAGTTTCAAGATTGACATTAAGTGCGTGTACATTTGTACGTTCATAATCTTTGTACCAGTCATAGATATGATCTGTGAACCTATTTTGATGTTCTTGTTTCATTTTTAATCTTTTTGTTTTCATTTTGACACCAGGTAGGTTGACATTAGCGATATGTATTGTATCCATTATTAGCGAGTGGTCAGACATAAGATCATCAACAAAATCAGAACTGTGAGTTGTGTATGACACATTAAATCCTATACATCTATCAAGGATTCCTCCGTATATGTGTGTTGGTTGATTCTTACTGATGATTTGAGCATCATCATATGCATCCACGAGTGAAATTAGATTTCTACCATTAGTGTTAGTGAAGAGGTCACCCAGATTCTTGTGTCGAGCGTTAAGGTCTCCATTTAGGACAGAAGGTTCAGCATAATGAAAGTTAGTTAAATAAGAAAATTAGGTAAATCTGTGTGATGGAGTAGGTTAGCAGGTGCATAGGCATTTAGTACATTTAGTGTAGAATTGCTGACTTGTACCGTGATACCGTGGTATTGGAATCCGTTGGGCTTTTGGGAGGATACTGGTATATGAGGTAGTGACTGTTTTACATACATTAGACAAGTGTTGGTAGATCTAGGGTTATAGCATTTGTAATTGGGTAATT
>JAYMFT010318378.1:0-10032 GCA_038088735.1 Panulirus argus | reverse complement strand
CCTATGCACTCGACCCTGGGCGGCCCGTGAATGCGCCATGGTCAGGAACGCTAACCACTACACCACGGGAGTCCATATGTCCATTTATAATTAAAGCTCCCTGTACCAACTGGTCTTGTGAGTTTTTCATTATGGGAGATCCCATTGTGTTTGCATAAGGTAGGATATGGGGTTTTCCTCTTGAAAGTCAGTCCTGCTGGTCACATTAGTGGAAATCATAGGATGATCTGAAGGACTGGAGATAACTTTTTGTTTCTGAAGGATTTATTATTATGATTCAGAACCTGGAGAGAAGGGAACCCAAGTATACCATTTCTTAGAAATGGTGTGAAAGTGACCTCAAATGACCATGGCGTGGAAATGGGACTTGAACCTCTCGACAACGCAACTCCTAAGGACTCTAATTCAGGAAATGAATCAGAGGAAAGAGAGCCTGGCTCTGTGTATTTCAACAATATTGAGAGAAATTTGAAAATTGCTGAAATATTACATTTAATTGAAAAGATAATTTATCTTGAAATTTCTAATACCTTAAACCAGTGTTGTCTAAACTGGGATACGTGTACCCTCTGGGGTACGTAGCATTGTTCAGAGGGGTATGTGAGATGATAATGAAATTTTATTTCAAACTGTATCACATACTGGTCATATGGCATTTTGGATCGGTAACTTTACTGAGCATATGTATGTGTGCATAGGTGATTGTTTAAGAATGTAGAATAATTGAATAACCACAACATATGTGCAGTTTCCAACTTAAGTGAATGACAAGAAAACAGAGTAAGAATTAAAATGAATGAGAAAGAAATTGAGGGGAGACAGGAGTAGGGGGAGGGAAAGGAAACGGGACAGGATGCGTATGGGAACAGTGCTGAACTCTTCACTCGAGTCACACTTGCTCAGTTTCGTCTTAGGAGTGAAAGTGTGAACATCTCTTTTTCAAATTCACATGTAAGCTTACAGACAAAGTTATTTCTCTAACAGCAAGAAATATGGATAGATGGTTAAAACATGATAGCTGTAGCAGCCGCAGCAGCAATGCAAGTGAAGGAAATCAAACAGCTGTGAAGAAAAAGAAAACAGACCTACCTAAGTATCAGCAATACAAGGAAGATTATGTGCTTTTTGGATTTACTACTACGAATTCTGATCCTTCAGAAGCTTGATGCTTCTTTTGTGGGGAGAGGTTGGCCAACAGTAGTATGAAACCAGCTTACCTCCAACATCACTTTAACACAAAACATCAGTGTCATGTTGGTAACCTGGCAAAGTTTTTAAAAGAAAATTTTCTGATTTTAAGTGTTCTCAGACAACAATTAAGAAAGCCTCCAAAACATCAAGCAAAGCTTTGGAAACATCCTTAGCTGTATCTTTATTAGTTGCTAAAGCTAAAATGCCATTTGGTATAGCTGAAGAACTGATATTGCCAGCTGCAGTTGTGATGGCTGAAAAAATGCTAGGTAAAAAAGCAGCTGACCAACTAAGGGCTGTTCCTTTGTCACACCAAAGTGTTTTGAAGGGTAAATGAAACAAGTACAGATATTATTGATCAAATTGTGAATGAGCTGAAAACGAGCCAGTCTTTTTGACTTCATCTTGATGAATCAACTGACGTCAGTGGACAGGCTTAACTTTCTCATTTGTGAGATACATTGATGGAGATAATATAAATGAACATGCACTTTTTTTGCAAAAAATAGAAGAGCACACACCTGGGGAAGCCATTTTCAATGTCATTAATCAGTTCTGTGAACAAGAGCTTAGTTGGAAATCTTGCATTAGCGTATGTACAGACACTGCTGCATCCATGACTGAGAAAGTGAAGGAACTTGTTGCATGGATTAAAAAGGAAAATCCTGATGTGGAGTGGACTCATTGCATCATTCACAGAGAATCATTACCATAAAAAAGAATGGTTTAGAGTTGCATGGGATATTGATAAATGGCATCAAAGTAATCAACTTTATAAAGTCGAGGCCACTTGATGCTCACCTATTTCACAGACTGTGCGAAAGCATAGGGTCTGAGCACACAGAGCTATCACTGCATACAGAGATGCGCTGGCTGTCGAGAGGGAGGGTACTCACAAGGTTGTTCAAGTTGCAAGATGAGGTAGGCTCCTTTTTATTAGAACATTGATCTCCTTTTGCCACATTTTTTGAAAATACTACTTGGCTTGCACAACTGGCATATCTTGCAGACATATTTAGCAAACTGAATAAGTTAAATTTGTCTCTGCAGGGCAATGATATAAACATTCTCAACTTATATGATAAAGTTGGTGGTTTTCAAAAGAAAATAGCATTGTGGAAGGAGATATGCTCAGGGGGAGATTTTACACACTTTCCTCTGTCAGATTCTTATTATTCCATTAACAATGATGAGAGAGACTGTGAAACCAGTTACTGTGGAATATTTGACCAACCTTATCTGTGCTTTTAAATCGTACTTTCCTGACATATATGAGAGACCTCTACAGCTAGATTGGGTTAGAAATCCATTCCTCCTATCTGAAAATACTATGAAGAAGCTTACTATTTGGCTTCAGGAAAGAGTGTTAGAAGTATGTTCAGACCATGGCTTCAAACTGATATTTGAAAGCTCAATCCTCATACAGCTTTGGAGCTGTGCACAGAAGCACCCTGACCTAGGAAAGAAGGTTTTGAAAAACCTTCTTTCCGTTCTTTGGGTCTACCTACCTTTGTGAAGCATCTTTCTCTGCAGTGAACATTATCAAGTCAGAACATAGAAACAGCCTAATTGTAAACTTGGAACAAAGCCTGATCACTTCAGTAGCCTTTCTGCTGCCCAGAATGGCAAAAATCATCAGTGAACATCAACCCCACATTAAGCTTTAAGTAATTTTCTAGCATTTTTATGTTATTTCATTAGTCTTTTTCCTTTAGTATACTGAATAATAGATTTTTGTCCAATACTCGATTAGGTGAACTTTTGATATAATTTGCATTGTCCTTCCAAATATTGAGTTTAATCAGTCATGTAGGTACTTAATGGTAGAAGAAGGTAACAAGGGGTATAATAGGCAAAAAAGTTTGCACAACACTGCCTTAAACTTGGGGAACATTACCTATTTTAATGAAGCATCAGCAGTGAAATGTGCTAAAAGATTTGAAATTAAAGTAAATGGTAAAGAAGTACACACAGGCAAGCAGTTTTAGAAAATATGATAAAAATGAGAAAATTGATAGAAAGCAGATTCTGCAAGTACATTTAGCCTAAATATAGTACTTTTTTAATTGGAATGAGGATATCAAGGAAGTAAACTTGAGAAAAGCATTAAAGGGAAGTATGCAGAAGGGTAATACATATGAGCAGGAAGACTGTTATGATCAAAACTAAAATTATCAAATAGGCAAAAGAATTACTCGTATAAACAGCTTTCATATTAATTTAGTTTAAGGTATAATCTCTACCAGATAACTCAGTCAGTCAGTATTAGGGAATTATTTCCCACTGGCTACTACAAAATAAACATGAGGAAAGCCTCAAAGATTTTTTCAAATATTATTAGTGTACAGAGAACTACAAAGAAAGTTGAAGGCAGAACGTTGAACACAGACAACACAGTTATAAAATTTGACTGCCCAGGAACCCTGTACGAGATAAGTATTGGCTGAGGAGATGTTCATGCCAAACTGTATATCCTAACCCCAATTTAGTGGTATACAATTCACCTATATGAGCATGCAAAGGAGAAGTTAGTTACTGTATATGTATGATTTGTAGGGATTCATTTGAGATGTCTCAAGATTGTGGAGGTAAACACTAATCCAGTTACAAAAATTACAAGTTTAGAAGAGAAAAACAAATTTTAACATCTGTGCATATCCAAAAAATATGATTTGCAGGAGCAAGAAGGAGTGTAAACAGAACCATTGTGAAAAGATCTTATGCTTGTGTGCTAAAGAGTTTTGGCTGTAATGGAAGAGCACCAGATCTGTTTTCACAAACTGTTCCTCCAAGTAAAAGAAAAAGACAAAAAGCATCACCCAGTGGCACTACTTAACCTCCTTGCCTTCATGATAGTGGCAGATCAAGTGTCTCGTTTTAGGAGGCTTTGGGTTTTCCCTCTTGGGAGTAGGTAGAATCCTCTAAGAGCACATCTGAAAAAGCACTCAGCGAGTTCTTTAAGTCCCAAAAATATAGGAAGAATAAAAAATCTAGCTCAAAACTAGCAGGTTATGAGCTAAATAGTGAGCAATAGTCCTTGGATGATGACAGGTGAGATTCATCCCAGTCATGTGCTATATTGCCAAGACATGATCCAGACATGATCCAAACCAGTAAAGTCATCAACAGACAAACCCAAAAGCTTAAGGAAATCCATAGAATATGGAGTAAAATACTGATTTTTGAGAATTATAATTTTACAATGGAATGCAGTCCCGTTCAGAAGAATTTTAGGTTTTATTGAATGAAACCTCCCTTATAATCATTATCCTTTAAGAAACTATGCTGGAAAATGAGAGCTTAACCCTTGGATATGACTAAGATTTGATTGCATCTGATCCATGATCTGATAATAGAGGTAAAGGAAGAGTCAGCATTATTTTGAAATCAGAAATCACTCATGTTGTAGGTCCTTTAAGGACTACATTACAAGCAACATTAAGAGTAAATTTGAATTCAGAAATTATTGTTTTCCTCCAGGAGAACCTTTGCAAGCTGATATTGAAGACCTACTGAATGAATTACCAAGCCATTTTCTTTGACTTGGTTATCCTTGATGACCTTGCTGTGCATAGCTCGTCATGAAACAGAGAGAAATAACCAAGATGGGAAAGTAAGATTGATTGAAAACTTATCTTTCTTGGACATTGATATTTTTAATGACGGTGAAAATTACCATAATGTACACATTGAAAAACTCTCAGACATCAACCTTTCATTTTTTCCTGTGATATTTTTGTAGATTTCTACTGATCAGTTTTTCTAAGACATTCATCATATTGATCACTTTTCGGTCCCATTGTGTTCCTGTGATTTTTTTTTAGATTTATTTTGTCACTTGTTCAAGACCTTCATGGTAGTGATCATTTTCCAGTCCATGTAAGTAGAGCAGAAAATTTTGCAACAAATAACCCTCCTTAATGAAAACTGAGATGGCTGATTTGGATGAACATAAAGCTGAAATTTTAGCCACTTGAAGAGTGTGTGAATTTTCTGATATTTCAGAAACATATGACTATTTTGTGAATATTATTTTAGATGTAACTGTGATTAGCATTCCTAAAACCAAGAACAAAGAGCCACAGCTATCAGTCCAGTGGTAGAACCAGTCATGATAAGAATCATAGAATTATGAGATCTTGCTTACAGAAGATCAGGGGATAATAAATGATAAGTCCCTGGGTGGTAGAATAATTTATTAAAGAGTATGGGGAAAGAAAAAATCAAGTAACAAAATACGTGAAGGATATCCTCATCACTGTCAGACCTGAAAAAGTTTGGAAGTGTCAAGAAATTGGCTGGAAAGTATTCCATTCCTTTGCCTTGCCATAATGTTCAAGATTTCAGGTTAATGACCCTTCCACAGTGGCTAATATTTTTCCCGAAAGTTTCTTGTTGGTGTCTAGGATCAGCAGATATAATAGGGAGTTTCAAAGAATTAGACAGAGAGAGGCCTTTCCCACATCTGTCACATCTGTTAAGGAAGAGGACCATAATGAGCCATTTTTTATGAAGGAAATGATATCGTTTCAGTCAGGCACTGGATTTGCTACTTCATGGGTGGATGAACTTTATTATGATGTGGTAAAACATCTCTCTGAAACCTTAGAATTCTTTTTAGATTTTTAACCTGATATGGAAGTGTGGTTTACTCTCATATAGGTGGAAGATATCCCTTATTCTTGCAATTGCTAAGCTAGATAAAGATTTTACCATTGCTGGAAGCTATTGACCTATTGTAGTTGTCTTTGCAAACTAATGGAAGAAATGATATGTAGTAGATTGTGTGTTACCTTGAAAGATATGATTGTATCACTCCATTCCAAGATGGTTTTAGAAAGTTTTGGTCTGCCACAGACCACTTGATATGAATATCAAATTGCATTTAGAAAGCTTTTGTTTGTCATCTTTATACATGTTTTTATATTTAGAGAAAGTGTAATATACTATTTGGAGATATGATATCATAAAGCAGTTTAACAAATGGGCCTTCGAGGTAGACTATTAAGGATTATTCAACAGTTTTCGAAAGATGTAAGATTTTAGGTGAGGGTTGGTTGTAGTTATTCTGGAGAACTCCTACAGGAAGAAGATATGCCACAGGACAGTGTGCTTCATTGCTGCCATTAATGATGTGGTAAACACTATTCCAAAGGAAGTTAAATTATCCCTTTTTGTTGGTGATTTGACTGTCTTTTGTACATCATTTTCTCCTGAAGTTGCTTTGAGACTTGGCAGGATGCTTTTGATAAGATAACTAATTGGGGAGATAGCTCATGGTTTCACTTTCTCTGAACTACCAAAAGATCAGTAATTCCACATGTATTACTGAAAGTCATTTTCATTCTGCTTGAAGAGGAGGCAAATTTTTTTTGCATGATGTTTGATTGATGATTGAAATATACCCCCTGTAATAAAAGCCTTACAAGTAAAGTGACAGAGTCTTTAAACATGGTTTTTGATTGTTATTTGATATGTGCTTCTCATATTAAAAGGCTTTCAATTAAAGGGACAAAGCCACTAAATATTTTAAGGTAGCATTAGATTACTTGTTGGGAGTATATAGGAGAGCCATGCTGAGGTTATATGGTTCATTATGTAGACTGAAGGTGAACTATGGTTGTCAGACATATTCATTGGCCACTGATATCTTAAAAGTGGTTGATGCTGTCCATAACCCTGATATTAAAATATGCACAAGATCATTCAGAACTTGTAAAGTTGAAAGTCTGTATGCTGATTCTATTGAACTTCCAGTGAACTTAATATGTGAATATCTTTTTTTTTTTATGTTGAAGGCTCCAATCAATCAACCAACATATGATTGTCACAAAAGTTTGGTTTAAAGTATCTCTTTAAGGCTTAAATGTACACCATCTAACCTTATATATAAGTACATTTTTGCTGCTGAGATGACTGGGGTATTTGATTAACATCCAAAGCCCACTAAACCTTTTAATGTAAGAATAAAAAACACCATTATTGAGAGTGGTTTTTACTCAGTGTATGAAACTGGTTTAGCTTGGTTTTCTTCCTGTAAGCTTCCTAAGATCAAACTGCATGAACCACATGAAAACAACTAAAAGCAATATTGTTTCTCTAGGAACAAAAAGCATATTACCTGTTATGATGTTTCCTTCTTCCCTTCAACTGGTAAGATGTGGAATTCTCCTTCCTCTCTTGTGTTCCCATCTTCATTTAATCTCTCTTCCTTTACAAACACTTGCTGAGCCCTGATTGATTTTATCTTTCCTTTACTTTTTTCTTTTATTCTAGATGGCTTAAATTGGGGTATGTTTTTCCTGTACCATGTCATTCACTATAAAAAGAATTAAGATTCCATCAACTAGATACTGTACATGCAATAAGAATGAAGATATTTAGTATTGGCTCAAGATAAGATGAAGGTGTTGGCTATGCCACAGTTGTTGCAAAAGAATACTGTATAGCAAAACTTCTAAGAGAATCTTCCATATTTGATGTAGACCTACATAGTATTCAAGGTGCACTTAAATTAATTCAACAGTCTCCTTAAAAGAAATTTACAGTTTAATTCAATTCCCAGAGTGCTTTTGAAGCATATCATACAATGCCTCAGTTCATCCCAAAGTTCAGAAAGAATCTTCTCAAAGCATAAGAGATATCAGTTTACTAGTGTCCCTGTACATGTTGGGGTCAGCAGTAATGAAATAGCAGATGCTGAGGCTAAAGCAGCAATTGTACACCTAGCAATTGGTATAAAAGAGTTGTACCTCAGTAATATTGTGATCACAGTGAAGTATTATGTTAGATTAAATGGCAGTCTAGATTGGACTTGAGGATGCAAAATAAATTGAAATCTTGCATTCCTCCTTCAACAGGAATAGCCATTTTGTGACAATCATATGTTGATTGATTGACTGAGCATATCATGTTGATCCATGGTCATATACTGCAGTTGCAATATTATTGGAGAACATGTACAGTACTAACAGCATATCAAAAATATTTGAGTCTCAGACTCAAATATGAATTATATAAGATGAAATGACTGCAGTATAGGAGAAATTTTAGACAGTAATGTTAATATGAATTGATTGATGACTACTCTGAAAGAAGCCAAATTATACAATTTTATATAAATGGTTTTAAATTTTTAGATATCTTTTAAAGGAAACCAAAATGCATAATGCTATGCAAACAGTTTTGTGTTAAGTTTTTTAATATCTTTTTCACACCTGAAAGCTTCGAATAACAAATAGGCTCTAGCACTTTACAAATCCCACAAAACCAGCCAACCAGGATCAGAGATGCCTGTCCTGATATGTCACACAAGTGACATATTCACAACTACAAATACCTGTGGGTCACAAAGTTGTGCTTCTTTATTATTGAGGTGGACTGTACCTACAGATCATAAAGGTATTCAAATTTCTGTGATGCCTTACACTTAGGTACACACAGTTATATGTCTTCTAATGGTCATAGCTGCCAGTATCAACGTCACACAAATATAGGTCCAGTTACAGGTCACATGAGTTCTTGTCCAGTTAACTTATTTTTCAGAAACAGTACACAGAGAATTATGTTAGCTCTTAGAAAAATATTTTAATAGAAGATTCAATTATATTACAGGCACATATAGTATTATGTAATCTTGTTCAGGTACTTTAGTATCTAATATTGAAGCTTTTTTGTCTTTCAGGGTTATTTTTTACTTCAAATCATCTAAAAAGTCAAATAATGGTACTGATGTCAATGCTGGACAGATCCCTCAACTCTTGTATCGTATTATGGCTCACGAAGGATCAGCAACCCCTAGACCTGTGCATGACACTACAGAGCCAATTCCTGTACTCTCCAAGGGCTTCTTCATGACAGTTAGAAATGTAAGTACTTCAAAGACTTTTGAGGTTTATTTTCTTGGGTTCCTCTTTTGAACTACGCAATTTAAAAAAAAGAAAGGAAAGTTATATGGTGATTAATATGTATGAACAATTAGAAAGAATTAAAAGAAATATTTGTAATTAAAAACTTCACAGTTTAGAAGAAACAGAATAAGTGGATTTCCATGAATTCCTTGCAATATATCAAGAAAGCACTAAGCAAAAGTATGTGGTATACAGGGGTCAACATGCTGTCAGTGGACTGAACCATGGCTTGTAAAGCTGCCAGAGGAAACCACAGAAAGGTTGGTATGGCCTGGTTGTGGATAAGGCTGTGGTATCAGTGTGTTGCACATGACAGCTAGAGATTTAAGCAAATGCAGCCTTTCTTTGTCTGTTCCTGGCACTACCTTATAACATGGGAAGTGGCAATCAGGTGTATAAATATATATTCACTAACCTGCCTTTCTTCATATATGAAAAGAATTTTGAGCCTGAGATTGAATTGTTCCCATGAGTGAGTATTCCTTAACTCTATAATAATTAGAAATAAGGTGACAAATAACTGAGTTCTGTTCTTTTGATGTTAGTGCTCTTTTCTTGCATTTTTTCCTACACACTGTTATTGATTTATATCCCCCCAATATACTAAAAATGTTTGGGATGTGATTGCTGTTCTTTGCCCTCATGCAATTATGGTATTAATTCACATGTAATGGTAACATTGTTTATATGGCTGCTATTGCAGTTATTTTCAATTAGATTTACACGTGTATATAAAATTATTAGAATATCCCTGGGAATAGGGGAGAAAGAATACTTCCCACGTATTCCCTGCATGTCGTAAGAGGCAACTGAAAGGGGAGGGAGCGGGGGGGCTGGAAATCCTCCCCTCCTGTTTTTTCACTTTTCCAAAAGAAGGAACAGAGATGGGGGCCAAGTGAGGATTTTTCCTCTAAGGCTCAATCCTCTGTTC
>JAYMFT010318367.1:0-10032 GCA_038088735.1 Panulirus argus | reverse complement strand
TATATATATAGAATAATAGTGTTTGTACGTATATGCGAGCTTGTAATTAGCCTCCTTAAAGAAATATCAGAATGACGTTTTTTAATACCGTAAACGTTCCCTCATAAACCCTCTATCAGTGTTACACTTCGACATATTTTATGTTGCAAGTTGTCCGTACCTTTGTTACGTCCTGTGCTCCAGGTTACTTCTGACCTCCTCACATGTATTAGCACTCAAAATTACAGGCCTTTCGAAAGAATCGCCACAGTTTATAATGTTTATGGTACTTATTCTGTCCTTGCACTTTATAAAGCTTGCTTACGACTTAACCATTTATTTTTTTGTCTTTCTTCTCGATAGGTTATCACTATACGTTTTAATACATGGAGCAGAAAGAAGATGTACGTGTGAGAGACAAAGAAGACAGAGAACGAAAAAATAGAGTAAGCATACAATCATAAGCAAATGCATGTATAGAGAGAGAGAGAGAGAGAGAGAGAGAGGAGTCCAATCATAAGGAAGTTACACATTCCGCAGTTCCTAGCCATCGTGCCCAACCTGGGACCTAAGTAGTCTGGAATATCCCAGACACTTCACCCACACACAACCCCGTCCGTACTCTTCGCCTCCTGTTAAAGATCTCTCATTCAGCTTTTAAAACAACGTATCTACATTAATTTACATTTAGCACTGACACCACAAAAATAAAAAAGGAGACAGTGGACAAACTACTGTTAGTGACAGAAACAGGTTGTTGTGTGATACATCTGGTCAACAGAGAGAAAGTAAAACAAAGGATTAGCATTTTCATGTCCTCCTTACGTACCAATCCTCTACTCTAAGGCCGACGCTCTCACTGTACCTCCTCGATGATAGCGGCCTTATACGAACCGAAGCCCCTTGCACTTTATTGTCCTGAGTACACACCCTCCGTACCCGAAATAGAGCGTGTGGCGGAGCAGGTTATTGGACCAAAAGTAGACGAGTTTTTGCGAGAGGTGTTCGATGCCTTTATATAGCATCCCCCTTGAACGGTCCAACGCCACTGCTAACTGGATCGGAAACCTTCCGCACGACGGAAAGCGAGCAGCAAAGATCAACACGAGTCTCTCAGATTAGTTCTGGGACTCACAGGTAACGTCACAGTCATGATACCACGGGATAAAGAGGCTTCGGGTAATTTGGGAGCAGTAGCGAGACGCTCCCAAACTAGACCAATAAAGCATGGAGGAGGAGGGGAGAGGAGGAGGAGGAGGGAGGGTATCCCTGGAGGGAGGAAGGTCGGGGATGCCTGGCTGATGATGATGATGGTGGTGGGGTTTATGGCTGTGCGTAGCAGCTGAAAGGCAAGGGGAAGGTGGTTGCCTTAACCACTGTGGTGACGTTGAAAGGTGTTTCCCCGCATGGACCGCGGGTGGCATTTCTTTCATTCCTTTTGCATATCATGAGTCATGAGAGCGAGTCGTGTTGGCAGTACGTACGTAGAGATCATTCCACCATAGTTCCCCGCAGTGTTTTCCGGCCTTCTCGTGGTGGAGGGACCCTGTCGGCAGCATGTAACATTTTCTGGAATCCCGATCTTCTCCATCCGATCTTTCCTCTTCTTTCTTAAGCAAAATTCTGTTGTATCATAAGCAATTCTTGGGGGCAACCATTCGCCAGGTTCATGTTAAAAGAGATCCATCTATAAATCATGAGCTACTCGAATTCTATATATATTTCTTTTTTTATTTTAATTATTACAATTTCGCGGAACTCCTGAAGCATACTTGTGGAACCCTGGATCTTCAAAGCACCCGGGTTGAAAAACAACGGCTTACCAGATTGTAAAGGAATGCAAAGAGCAGTTTACTGTGAAAATTATGGCGACTCATAATGGGAAGAAGGGATAATTGAGGTTCTCTTACGTTGAACTAGCAGATTCGAGCCCTCTGGGCCATTAGAGTGCTCCCTCTTTCGCACGGCTGCCAGAGTCTACTTCACCACCACCACCACTCTTCCCCCCCCCCCTCCCTCCCCCGTGGCCACCACACACCTTCCCACACCATCACCAATCCTTTCCTTCCAGGCCATCACATTCTGAACGGCCGATTGTCATCGGAGGTGATATAACCACTCTTCCCGCTATTTCCATTTTCGCACCTCCCATATTTCTGGCACAACCATCCCGGTCAGCAGTAAAATGTTTAAGCATCTCGAAAATATATCACTCCGGCAGCTACCAGCTCTTTTCTGCCATGGAAATGGATGAACTAATGAAAACCACGTATGGGGGTAAGTTAACGTGTGTCTGGCAATTTCCTCGGCGTGTTTGCAGACGGGACGCGACAGGCTACCGTTTTACAGCATGAATGACATTTGACCACCTTGAGTACAGTTGCCTCTCCCATCAAATAAAGGAATATATAAGGTATTCTTTTGAGGTTGAGTGTCATTACGATATTCCCGTTCGTATCCGGGGAATCAGAGCCATTTTACACTGAAGTCACGATTAGTTAATCACAGTGTCATTAGAATTCGGGGGACCAGAGAGAGAGAGAGATGGGGGGGGGGGGAAGACAGTAGTGTACACTCTATTTATTATTCTTTTCTTTTTTTATCTACGATGGACAGAAAGCCTTCACTGGTACTGTGGGACGACGGCCTGTGCATCCCAACACTAAAGGACGGGTACAAGATCTTCAGTAGAAGGGTACTCTGAGGGAGCGAGTAAAGAAAACCTTCGACGAGGAGAGAGACAGAATGCGAGATGCCACTCTATACAAAAGACATCGTAAAGAGAAACATTCCTGCTCGAAGATAACAAAAGTGCTCGCAACGCCTCTTCATACCCTCCGGTCTGGTGGTGATCGCCACCACCACCACCACTAATTCGCCTCAACCCCAGCCTGCACCTCCCTCTAGTATACCTTCCTTTGCGTAATGAGTGGAGGGTGTTGCACTGTCCCATCAGGACTAGACTGAAGACCTCTCTCTCAGTCACTCACGGGAGCTCGGCGCGGCCAAAGACACCTTTTAAAAGACAAGGGTATGGCGTGTAAGGTAATTGAAGGTCCTCCTATATATGGACGCGAAACGACCAAGTGTTGTGTGAGAATTGGTCCCTTGACCGTAAAAGGGAGACTCGGGGCATCGTTCGGCGGATGGGAAATAACCATTTGCTGTCGCTGAACTGTCCGTACCAGACTCCTAGATGAAGACAAGGAGGAACTGGGGGTCTCGTACGTTAGATTTAAGGCGTAGTTTCCACACAGCTGCGGTCAGAGGGAGTGGTTGTGGTTGTGGTTGTGGTGGTAGTGGTGGCGGTGGTTCTACCTGCCCCTCTGGCCCTGGGGGAGTTTAATCACTCTAATTAATGGTGAAGTTTGTTCATATACATTGGCCCCCTCCACCCTACCCCCGGCGATGAAGGAAGAGGGGGGGGTCTAATTGTTCTTTATGAGGGAGGAAGAAGAGAACATGGTAAATAATGTTCACCCTTTTGTTTTTCTATATGTACACTGGCCGATTGGCGTTATGGTTACACTAGTTTCGTAAATCTCGTCTACGTTCGTTGTTTTCTGTGTCCATCAGACTTTATTTGATGATCATTATTCTTTTAAGTACAGTACATGGATTGTTTCGCAAATGACAGTGGAAATGATTCGTAGAAGTCTACCAGAAATAGATTCGATATTCGGAAGAGCAACGAATCATTGCATGTAACAAGATGGATTTGCAGTTGAAGAATCTTCTCACACTCCCGAACGACATCTGGCATCATTGCCAATTGTCGTCACCAGATTCATTTTGTCTCCAGAATCGCCACCAGCGACAGTGATGGGTCTCCCTCAACCGTTGCCATAATCATCATCATTATTACCACCGCCACCGCAGCAATAAACATTATCTCAACCATTACCATCACCAAAGCCATCTCTCCATTTTCATAGCCCTGATTCTTCAGTTCCGAATACTCGGCGTTGTCTGAGTCTCACCGCTCACATCCCTCACCTTAAGTGCTCCGTATCACCCACCCTCACAACTCACATTCTTGCCCTAAGTGCCGCCGTATGTCTCATGCCCACACCTTCCATCCCCTCACCTTGAGAATCCCATATTTACCACTCCCACAGCTCACATCCATCACTTTAAGTGCCCTGTACTTTCAGGAAAGTGGTCAACTTTATCTTGGTTTCTATGCACGACGAAGACGGGCGGGTGCTTGCTCCTCCTCCGTCAGTAGAGGATTCCTCGTTTCCTCTATGCCTCCAGTGCAACCTGTAATTTGTGGCTATCTAGGAGGGAAAAGAACGTGAATGATAATTAGTTCTACACGGTGGGCAGGGTAGAAGATAGTTTATCAGAGCAGAATCGCGGACATAATATTATAGATGGGATACATTTCGGGCTAAATGGAAGGATAACAGTCTATAGTCTTAGGTGTATCTTTACCAAAGTTCGTGGAGGGAATATAACCTTAAGTTACAGAGCACCGTGGCAGCACTATATGTCCCTTACCTTTAAAGCCAAGTGGACTCGCCCGGGGCCGCTGGTCGCATAATCACATGGGGAATCTTCTTTCGCGAAGGTTTTGCAGGGAAGTGTTTGTGGCTTATAATCACAGTGTACTGCCGCGTTAAGATTAGCAATGAGTGTGAGAGGCTGAGGCCCCCGGGACCTCGCTCCGTTCCCCCAACCACCCCGGCTAATAGCACGACTCCAGCGGCGAACTAGGACTATCAGCCTCCAGTAGGGTTGTTTATATGGTGTTTTGAGACCATTAACAGGTAACGGTGCTTCCCCGGATAGTTTCCAATAACCATCATTAACCTACGGGCGGTGCGCGCTTACGCTATTAAGCATCCGATAGAGCTGTTCGTATGGTATGCCAGGACCGTCAGCAAAACAAGGGCTGCTTCAAGTATGGAGAGAGAGAGAGAAAAAAAAGGACAGAAATCGGTAACCAATAGGATTTGTTCATACGTTGTCCTGACCCACTGGCAGACAACGGCATTGGTCGACTGTAAGACTCGAAGATCGCCAATGAACCAGTAGGATTTCGGTGCCTGACCAACAATATAAACAGCACAGAGAACTGGTTCTAAGGGAGGTAAAGGATACGCTACACTCCCCATCAGAGGTTTAAAATGTTCTCGTTAAGGATGGCTGAGCGTTGATTGACGTGATTATCTAGGCTGCCGATAATATTCGGAGGGCATACTGGATGAGGAGATCTCAAGATGATTATAGATTAATAAATCGTCGGAACACGAGTACTGATATCTGAGGTCATGTGCAACCAAAAGGTATCTTATAGATTACTAGCCATATTATGGAAACTTAAGACTGTTCACACACGTAACAGTCTGGTGTGGAATCCAGACTGTCTAGAGGTTTTGAGATACAGAATCCAGACACCGAGTCTGTGGACAGACATCTGTGAAACTGTAGAGATGTAGTTTGTGAGATGATCCTCATAGTCATTGCTTATGAGTAGCGTACAGGCCAGTGTAAAAGGTATTTTTGAATCTAAGGATGCGTAGTCGTAAATGAACTAATATGTAAACTAAATGTGATGAGACGTCAGAAAGAAAAAAGATTGGAATATTTACAGAACAGACGAGTTCTTGGTTAAGTTCCCCATTACTTTCTTCTGAAGTTACACACACACACACACACAGCTGGATCTCTCCGCCACGATCTTCATTATGACTGGCAAGACTCGCCAGGTGTCACAGTGATGCGTCATGCACAACACTGCTGGCGAGCACCAGCAACAAGTGCGCCATTACCAAGGTGCTGCCGCCTAGATTTAGATGCAGGAGCTTCAGCAGGAGACGCCAGCCGGGGCATGCAAACACCTGCTGCCTCACACCCTCACAAAAAAAAAAAAAAAACTGCTTGCACCGAAAAGCGAGACATGCGGTCCACACACCAACAGTTACTTGTACAAAAAAGTTGTTAGGACGAGTTTGACTCGCCGAAGCTTCCGTCTCTCGGTTATCATCCACTGTCACTGAATCTGTTTTTAAAAAAGTAGATACAAAATAGACTTCTTCACAAGCACAAGACATCGGAACGCAAGCCAATAAGACAAGACTCCGGACAGATTCGTAAAGAGTCACTCTGAGCCGTGAAACAACCGACCACGGCATATCAGAGAGTGAGGAAAGTTGACTATTATTCACCAGGCACCGCCGCTGCACACAATGAAGTGGACCAGATAGAAGACTAAACGAGGAAAACGAATCTCTCACATGATTTTCACCCCACAGAGCATCAACTTGGAGAACATGCAAATACGCACGGAGCTCGGAACATCTGGAACCGAGATGAGTCGTGCTCATGTATGTATATATTTCAGATCTCCAGGTTTAGAATTATGCGTTTCTTTTCACGACAGTGTAACTAGTTCTTTCCATTACCAGTCAGAGCCTGTCTTATCGTGCATCGTATGGCCAGGTGACAATATTTACGCTAAGCAGATCACACAGGAGCCGTGATCTGAAGAACAGATGATACTGACTTCCATACCGAGAGAAGTTACCATCACTGAAGGTTTTAGTCTTCAGGTAATCGTAAAACAAATGCATTCAGCCTCAAATGTTCCAGGACGTGATGGTACTAGCTACGCACTCACCTGGTCGCCGACAGAACCAGCGACGTGTATTAGCTAATAAGACTGTGTAAACAGGGAAATCCTAGTGTCATCTCTGCCTCCACTATCCCTTCCAGCCGCGTTTATCCTTCGGCCGCGATCACTCAACATCCTCGCAAATCCATCCGCCTCACCGGTTCCTCGTAAACATCATCCTTCTTGTCTGGTCTTCCATTTTCATCTTCCGCTCTCCCTGCATATACATGTCCTCACACCCTCGACCGACTCTGATTCTCGTCACATTTATCTCAGATCTCATTGCGCAAACAGAGGGCGACTCCCCCCACAACATGCAGGAGGGTTCGGCAGATGCCCCGCAAGTTATTGAACAGTCGTCGACACTTGGATATGTGAAAACATGTAGCGTTCCACTGAGCTGGTCTTCTCTGAATGCTAAATCAGCGTCTATAATACATACACACATACACACACACACATATCTTTATATATATATATATATATATATATATCATTTGGAGTTTCCTATGACTTGTGCACGTGAGGGCTTTCCTTCACCCCTTAGATCACGAGTTGTGACGAGGGATCTCAGTGGACCATAGGTTTGGGAAGGAAAACTTTTGCCACGTCGTAGTTAAGTGGATGAGTCTTTGGCCTGCCACGCGATGGTCCCGGGTTCGAATCCCTGCGCCCCGTGAAAAAATTTTCTATAAGTATGAGAATATGTGTGTGTGTGTGTGTGTGTGTGTGTGTTTATGTAGAGGAAATGATAGAGATAGGGTCGTAGATAGAGAGATACTTAGCGCTCGGATTTTATACACTTCCTCCGATTTATTTCTTGTGGTAGGTAATATTATCTTGCTGAATCATTCTCCTGGACCTTGGGGAAAGACAGTACAATACACGGTAATGCCTAACCCGTAACATAACGTCCTATTTACTGTTTATTGTTACACCGTTTTACTGTTTCCCTCTGGACACACTGTGTCAACCTTGGCTGTGCTTCTCCCGTAATGTCCAACACCAGCTGTTGTTTAGTCTCCTTGCGTCACCGCTCACACCTTGACGTACCCGTGAGAGAGTTCCTGAGCGCAAAGCAGCTGGCCACGTCTGCGCGCGGCGGAGATCACGGACGTAGCAGACATATATGGAATTCTACTCATCCCTTCCGTATCACATGTTCGTTATATAGCCGCCCGGCGATGCTAATGTTACGTTATTCGGCCGTGAAATGTCAATATGTATGTGATTAATGCTCCAACGTGATCCAGGATAATCTGTTTCTAAGAATGATCATTATCTCCTCTCACGAAGGTGGTCAATACTTCCATAACAGTGAGGTTTCGTTCTGGATACCTCGTCAGGGAGGCACTCCAGAGCCGCTCGTGCGTGCGTGCGGCTCCCAGATTCCTGGTAAAGGGAGATGCCCTAAGTAGCCGCATAGGATCAGCTATCCCCCTCCAGGGTGTAGGATGTGGCGGAGGACGTGATGAGGTTGAGGGATGCATCTCGACGTCAAGAATCCGCCTGGTAGTCTACCTGCTCCTCCGCAATTAGGCTTATGACGGGAAGCCCAAAGCAAGGTCCACGGAAGAGGCCTCAGGTCTAGCCTCTTCCTCCTCCTCACTGCCTCCCCCCTCCTCCTCTTCCCTCTCTCCCCTTCCGCCGCCCTCCCCTCCGTCCTGCCTCTCCGCTATCCACAACCACCCAACCTCTATCCCTCCCTCCTACCTCTCCGCTACTACCCACACCCACCCACCTCGTCCCTCTCTGACCAGCCAAGGCTCTGGTGGTGGTGTTCGAGTGAAAGTCAAGGCACTCGCGTTCCTTCAAGCCACTATCGAGAGGCGAATGTGAATTAGCATTGTGTTTCTTCCTCTAGTCATGGTGGCTTCCAGCCCTACACCTCCCCGTAGTAGGTAGGGGAAGGGGAGATAGGGGGTTAGGAGGGAGTGGGGTAAGGAATAAGGAGGAGGGAGCGAGGGAGAGGGACGGGGTTGTATATATATATGTCAAGCTTATCTGCACACTTCTCCAACACGTATGGAGAAACTTTGTGATCCTTGATGGGTCTTTTCTCTATATTCAATGGTTTCCGGGACCTCCTTGCACCACTCCATATCGCTACTGCTGGAGCTTTTGTATTTCTCATTCAGATCCTCGCGTGAACAAACAAACATACAGTCTGAAGGCAATTATGCAGGTCTCCACTGCGTGCCATGGGACGGTCATTTTCACCCCGTTTGGCTCTTAGAGATAAGCCTGATGACACAGTCGTACAGAAATGGGGAAAAGAGCAATTCATTCCACTTTGGCTCAGAGCCTCCTTCTGGTCTTGTGTCGGGGAGTGTACCAGGGGGACCTGGTAGATACGGGGGGATTGCAGCACCACCCACTAACCTCGTGAAGGAACTGCTGACACTCGAAGGAGGAAAAAAACAAAATAATTCCTGCACGTTTCTTAAGTAAACGTCACTCGAATAAAACTACACGTCAGTCGTACATATCCTGGCTGGACGCGACACGACGTTCGCACGTTTGCCGACAAAAGTTAGAATCTGCGATGTTCTTGTCCTCGAGTCGTCGTTCTTTGGGTGGGCAGTCATGCACATGTTATCGGCGGCGGATAAATCAGCTTGGTGCCGACAGCCTGCGAACGTGTGTGTGCGTCGACGCTGCAGCCGACGGCGAAGGTCGTCGGCGGCCAATGGCAAGATCGAGTGTGAGTGTGTGTCTCATACACGGTGAAGTGAGGCTCATTCGACCTGCGACCATCTGAGACGGACTGGCCCTGACAGTTTGTGGCTATTAGCAACCGCAGCATTCCCAGAGATGTCACTGTGCTCGGGACTCAGTCCCCTAGCTATCGCCTGTGACTTCGAGAAAGACCGTATTGCGCAGCCGGGGGTCAGAAGGCAGGAGCGGGAACAACTTCTTGCACAAGCAGACCAAGTAGGCGACTGCTTGTCCAAGCAGCGTAGTAAGCACTGCCTTTCTCGTACCATCTTGTACAGCCAATCAAAAACTCACAGTGGGTTGTTGACTTTATCCTCGCAAGAAAGTACGAGTGACAAGGAAACACAGAAAGACACACACACAATTATATGCATACATATTTTTTCTATATACATATTCGCCTTTTCCAGCTTTAGCGAGGTAGCGTTAAGAACAGAGGACTGAGCCTTAGAGGGAAAATAATCACTTGGCCTTTTCTCTATTCCTTTTCTGGAAAAGCAGAAACGGGAGGAGAGGATTTCCAGCTCCTCGCTCCAATATATATATATATATATATATATATATATATAAATATTTTTTTTATTATACTTGATCGCTCTTTCCTGCATCAACGAGGTAGCGCCAGGAAACAGACGAAGAAAAACCCATCCCCCCGCATACACACATATATACAAACATGCACACATATGCACCGTACATATATATATACATATCAA
>JAYMFT010318356.1:0-10033 GCA_038088735.1 Panulirus argus | reverse complement strand
GGTCAAGGGTGGTGTACCGTCGTGGTCGAGGGTCGTGTACCGTCCTGACCAAGGGGTCGTGTACCGTCGTGGTCAAGGGTGGTGTACCGTCGTGGTCGAGGGTCGTGTACCGTCCTGACCAAGGGGTCGTGTACCGTCGTGGTCAAGGGTGGTGTACCGTCGTGGTCGAGGGTCGTGTACCGTCCTGACCAAGGGGTCGTGTACCGTCGTGGTCAAGTGGTCATGTGCTCTGGTGGTCAAGGGGTCGTACGTAACGTCCAGTCGCGTATTCTAAGGCTGAACCGTCGCGTTCGGAGGCAGCACCGTCGCTGGCCAAAGGGCCGCGTGCGGCTGCGGTCAAAGGGCCGCGCGCACCGTCGTGCTCAAAGGGCCTTCGTGAAGGTCCAGCGCCCTTAGGGAGGAAGCGTCGCCGGCCCTTCACTTCTGTGTCCACCGCCCCGACCGGCAGGAAATGCTTTGTCCCGTCCATCACACACACACACACACACACGCACGTGCGCGCGCGCGCGTTGGGAAATGGGTGAGCTCTGCCAGCAGCTCCACACTACCAACCGACTGGAAATACTTCCAATCGGACGCCTTACAACCCATGCGGCATTTTCTGGTCCTAATTACTCAATATGCCTGACGTTCTATCCCCTGGGGAGATGGGCAGAGTGAATGAATATACTCTCTCCCCGCGCCCCCCGCCGCTTCCCCTTCCCCCCCACGTCTCTCGTATCTCCCCCGCGTGTCGTAGAGGGCGACTCGAGACGGGCGAGATTCAACAGGACGAAGATGGCTTCACATCCCTCTTCTACACCCTCCCCTCATTATCTTGCATCCTTTGCCCTCTAAAAGTAAGGGCAGAAGGAGCCAAGCGAGGATTATGTTATCACCCCATCGTCAAAAGGCTCTATTGTCTTGTATACGAAATCAGAGTAGATTACGCATCCAGGCTCGGTCTGGCTAGTATGTGATTCTATCCCCGCGCTGATACAGTGAGGTGTTTAGAGAATGGAATATAACCCGCTGGGTCGTGAGTCTGACCTAATCATGCCTCGTCCTTCGGTAATTGGTAAAGACACTTAAATAAAAAGAAAACAACTACGACGCTACTTCTCACTACCAATGTAAGTTCTTGGACGATTTGAGAGAAATGAGTCGTCCCGAAATACCGTAAATGAATTTGACGAGAAACGGCCATAATACCACCACCACCCCCCCCAAAAAAAAAGAACTTTTCATGCAAAAGCTCTTTGTTTACAATGGTCTTACCCAAACCAGGGCTGGACCGGCGATACCATAGACCCAACCCAGCGGGCAAATCCTTACTCTTGAGCCTTTGAATAATGGATATAAACGAAAAATAAAAAAAAAACAGTAATGGCGCTGAATACAAACTAACTAACTACCGTGGTAGTTGACAGGCCTGAAGACCAAACTACCAACCACCCTGGTTTCGGTGGTCTTCGACCCCCGACAGCTGGGTCTGGGACCATACCCTACCTTACGTATACCTTACGATGGTGTGGGAGGTCTTCTAACTTCCCCCCACATAGCTGGGTCTCTGGGACCTTACCTTACGATAATTTCGGGGGTCTTCTTCCCCCCCAGAAAACCGTGTTGTTGCTTTGTTCAATCAGACTGTTGGAGGCCGTAAGCTGCTTATATATATATATATGACTCTAGCACTCTATATCAGTGAAATGTTGGTAATTACAGTGATATAATTGTGTTTTTATTTTTTAAAACTGGTGGAGCAGTATGGTCGATAATCTGGGAATATTCAACAGTCGCAGGTTCCTTCCGGGCCATTCTCTCTCTCTCTCTCTCTCTCTCTCTCAAGCTTACAAGTGAATCATACTTATGACCCCCTCCCCCATCCCCCCCCCTTTGTTTTTAGCATATTCATTCACCTGGACGAAAATAAATTTGTGTGAGGAGTGCGCACTTAACTAATTAACTAATTTAACTTCAACTTACGAACTCACTTAAGAAGTTTCTAAGTGGCCCAGGATGGTTAGTTTGGAGCAGAGGAAAACATCTACCTCCTGGGATCATAATCATCATTATTATTACAATCATTGTCATTATTACTATCATCATTATCATTATTATCAATACCCTGGGAGTTCTAATAATCATCATAATCATTATCATTATTACTATCATTATCATTATTATCAATACCCTGGGAGTTCTAATAATCATCATAATCATTATCATTATTACTATTATCATTATTATTAATAACCCTGAAGTTCTTCTAGTGATTACCACAATCATTATCATAATTTTCATCATTATTATCATTATCATTGTCTTGTACCATCGCTTGTGGCCCAGCCCGTTCAAGGTTTGTGTTGCCGGGTAGTGCATGAATCAATACTTACAGTCTGCATTGTCCACAATGGGTCAACTGCATACAACTGGTTAATACAGGTTATGCAGTCGACAATAGTTTTTCTGTAACCAATGACTGAATTATGCTGACTCCCCCTCCCCTCCAGCCCTGTCGGTCTCCTTTACTCCTAGTTGTAATGAACTCTTGTGTCGTCGACAAACGGGCCAATATAACGTTTTATTCTGGTCATAAACTCATCTTTGCGTTACTGGCAGTGACTCTATATAAAATATAGCAGGTTCACAAGGGCTTTCTCTTCTACTCTACCTCCGTGAAATCTTCAGAACTTCGGCATGAAAACCCTTTCTCTCTCTCTCTCTCTCTGTCTCTCTCTGTCTCTCTCTCTCTCTGGGATTCAAACCCTCGTCACTTGCTAATACCAGTTACCCGAAAGCATAATTCGGAGCAGAGATCAACACCGGGGGGGGTGGTCGGTTGAAGATCTCGTGCAACTGCTGACCTTCAGATTTCCAAAAGGTCAATGCGAAACTCCAGATGGCTATGCATTAATAACGATCCTCATATCCTGTGTCTCCCACACCCCACACTAATCTCGACCTTTCATTACCGAGAAAAACAAACCATTATGCGTTTAAGAAAGGAAAAAAATAATAGTCCCAGAAATGAACTGTTACAAAAAAAAAACTCTGAAAAATATTTTTCAATCATACGTAGTTAAGATTTTCAACAGATGCGTATATATTTATACACCAAGCGTGACATACCGAAATACGCAAGAATTGTACTCAGAAGGACGAGTACATTCACGCAAACATACACAAACTGAGGAAAGAAATGTAGAGAGAAGGCGAATGTACTGTAAACAAAAAAGAAAGAAAATTAAAAAGATGGACACAGAGAAAGGCCAAATCTATTCACACAAACACACAAACCCATTCTGGCGCGGGGAGACCAAACACACACACACACACCACACACACACACACACACCACACACACACACACACACACACGCGGGGCGCGCATCCCACAGAGCGAAACCCGAGGCGCGTCTCCGAAGCGCTTTGATCCCCTAATCCACTTGCCCCGCCCGCCTCCTCAGATGGGTGGGGTGTGGGGGTGGGAGGGGGTGTGGTGGGGTGGGGTTGGGTGGGGGGAAGAGGTCGTCACGGGCGCGCCCGTCACCCCACACGCTATAATGGCCGACTCGAGTAAGCCGCTTGTGAGAAACAGCGGTTGTGGTGAAGGGAATGGTGCATGGAGGAGGGGTTGGGTGGGGAGAGGGGGGGAGAGGGGAGGGGGGGGGGGGGGGGGGGGGGGGGGGGGGGAGGGGCAAGCAGGTTAAGCGAGTCTCTCTCCCTCTCTCTATCTATCTCTCTCTCTATCTCCAGTAAGCCAACAGCCTCTGGGCGTTAATCCCGACGCCTTCAAGTTCCTATGGTCTTGGGTCGCAAGAGAGATCTTTCCCTCCTCTTCTCCAGCATCAACCACCTCTGGCTGAAACCGTGTCTTTTCCCTAATCCAGTCAGCGCTGGTCTCTTCTGTATCTTAAATACTGTCTGTTTCTCTCTCTCTCTATCTAACAGCGCCCGGGCTTTCATCCCCCCTCCCTCCCTCCCCCAAAGCAGGATAACGTTTTTAAACGCTCCAGTCTCTCGCTCCGTAACACCGAAGGGCGTCAGTAACGCCGAAAAAGGCCACTACTCCTCCTCCTCCCCCCACCCCTCTCCCCCTCCCTAACTCCTCCACAGGGGTACCTAGTGACAGCACTAGGATCCCTATTTCTCTTTCAAGGGAATATAAAGTATTGACAACTGAACTGAAGGCCTCTCTCTCTCTAAACTTCAAGCCAAAAGGACTCTTAACGTTACCTCGTCAGCCGCCTAACTTCATCGGTGGGGTCCTTATAACTTCCTGTCTAAGAGGAGAGGGGGGGGCAATGATATTGCAGCTTCCTAACTTCATCGGTGAGGTCTTTATAACTTCCTGTCTCGGAGGAGAGGTGAGGGATATTGGAAGGTTCCTAACTTCATGGTGGGGTCCTTATAACTTCCTGTCTCGGAGGAGAGGAGAGGGATGTTGGAAGGTTCCTAACTTCGTGGTGGGATACCTTATAAATTCCTGTCTAAGAGAGGGGGAAATGATATTGGAAGGTTCCTAACTTCATGGTGGGGTCCTTATAACTTCCTGTCTCGGAGGAGAGGAGAGGGATATTGGAAGGTTCCTAACTTCATGGTGGGGTCCTTATACTTCCTGTCTAGGAGGAGGAGGAGGAGGAGGAGGAGGAGGAGGAGGGGGGGGATAGATATTGAAAGGTTCCTAACTTCGTGTCATGAGTGTGCCTCTAACTTCATCCCACTTCCCCAATATAACATCACGCCCTTGATTAAACCAGCACACTGAAGTCCCTGACTCTATCCATGCTCTGGGGCCCTAACTAACTTCGCTGCCTGTGGCCTCCTCCCCGAGTTTACACACCGCAACACCCCTAACTCTAGAGCCCTGAGGCCCTTAACTTTGACTAAGATACACGTCACGGACCCTGACTATATATGCACTGGGGGCACCTCACACCCTAACGTCTTGGACCTTGGCATGCACTGTCCCTTCGGGTCGTGGACCCTGACTTCACCCTTAAAAGAGAGAGAGAGAGAGAGAGAGAGAGAGAGAGAGAGAGAGAGAGAGAGAGAGAGAGAGAGACTGGGACTTTATATACCACACATAAATATGATTTCAAAACACAGCTGTCGGCTTGATACCCCTCAATTCTCCTCTTCTTCACGAGAGCTCACACACACACACACACACACACACACACACACACACACACACACACACCCACCCCCGAGGCAACACCACCCCCTCTCCCCCCCCCCCAACCCCGACTGACATCTCTCACGTCTCGAGTTTGGCGGACGCTTACATCTGAAGTCACAGGGCCGTACGCATCGGCTGCTGCTTTAACACAAACGGCAGTTTGCCATGTTGGAATAAGTGAGTGATACATCGTGTCGGTTAACTCGAATATTCTTTTGGAAGTAGCGCCGCATTTAAGTGCAGTTAGTAACCACAACGGGTGTTCGATCGTTTTGAGTCCCTCAAATTTCGTCCCTTCCAAAGCTCTGGAACTTCGAGTGTCTCTCCCCTCCAAAGCTCTGCAGCTTGAGTGTCTCCCCTCCAAAGCTCTGCGACTTGAATGTCTCCATCACCAAAGCTCTAAAACGTGAGTGTTCCCTCCAAAGGCAGAGGTCCACAACTTGGGTGTCCCCTCCAAAGCTCTGAAACTTGAGTGGCACTTCCAAGCTCTGCAACCTGAGTGTCCCCTCCAAGCTCTGCAACCTGAGTGTCCCCTCCAAAGGTCTACAACTTGAGTGTCTCCTCCAAGCTCTGCAACCTAAGTGTCCCCTCCAAAGCTCTGCCACCTGAGTGTCCCCTCCAAAGCCTTGCAACTTGAGAGTCCCCTCCAATGTCTACAACTTGAGTGTCCCCTCCAAATATCTCCAGCCTGAGTGTCCCCTCCAAGCTCTGCAACCTGAGTGTCCTCCTCCAAATATCTCCAACCTGAGTGTCCCCCCTCCAAGCTCTGCAACTTGTAGCGGACTGCTTTCAAGATGTGAGTCACAGACATGAATAAAAAAAAAAGTTCGTAATTTTGACACAACTGGTTTACCTTCAAGGCGGCGACAATAACTGATTAATTTCCACTGAACTCTGGCAACAGTGGTGGTTTACCTCCCGTAAACCACCTGCCAATGATGATTTACCTCTAATACATCAGTGGTATTAGTGGTTTACCTCTGGGAAACCCGTGACAATATTGGTTTCCCTCCGGTAAGGTGAAGTCTTGCCAACTGTGGTTTACACCCAGTAAACCCCCTGCCAACAGCGAACCATCTCTGTTATACTACCAATAGTGGTTTACTTCCTGTGGGTTCCTGCCAGATGTGGTTCACATCTAGTAAACTGCCGATTGTGGTTTACGACCTAGTGAACCCCCCCCACCCCAACGAACCCTTGGCAACCACGCTGGTTCACCTCATCTCCACCGAACTCGCCCAGGGTTCAAGACTCGATCCGCATTTCCAGAAACACTTCGCTGAGATCCGTAACGCGAATGACAAGAAGTATTATTTGTTTTTCTCCCAAATTATCAGAAGTTTATGAAAAAAAAAAGAAAAGAAATATCCGAACGATGTATCCCACGGCATTTCATCGACTCTGGGACATTACCATTTCGTTACGCACTGCTTTGTATTTCGCTCGGTTAGGGTCACCCGAATGGGTCAACGCCACCTGACGCACCAACAGTAGAGTCTCGTCAAGAGAGGACCTCTCTCACTTCAGAGGAGTCCACCCTGCCCCTGCTACTGGGTGTGGCGCAGCCTTGGGCCTGCTGGCGCCTCCTAAAAACAAAGCAAAAAAAATATAATAAGTACAGAGGGAGTTAGGGAATTCCACAGTACAATAAAACACCTCACCCAAGACAAGAGCTATACACGGGGGTCAACACGTTGTTTTGGGAATACCCGAAGGCTCTTAAATGGAACACCACATACACCACCCCCTCCCCTTCTGTACACAATGAATAATTAGAAGAACCATTTTCGAAATTATGCTGAGAGTGTAATATATTTATCTTTATTTTTTAAATAGTTTTTATTTCCTTTTCTGGGAGCTGCCCTCTTCGGCTGCCCCCTCTCCCCCTCTCCCCCTTCCTACTAGCGGGGTCTCTCCGAATGGGGGGAAGGAAGGAAGTAAAGGGAAGGAAGGAGGGGAATGCCTCCTCCCCTCCCTCCCTCCCTCCCTAATTATGACCCTGGCTAAGGGCAAGAATGCGCCAGAGAAAACCCACACGGCGTTTTAAGAATAAGAGAATGTTTTTCTTTTTTTTTTTTCCCGGGGGTGGGCTGGGCTGGCACGTGGATAATATCCTCAAGAACTTAAGAAAGTATGTTGAATTAGAATCGTGTATGAAACATATGAAACAGATGGGGAGGGAGGGCGGGAGGGAGGGTGGAGGGGAAATGAGGGAAGGGCGCATTGAGAGAGAGAGAGAGAGAGAGAGAGAGAGAGAGAGAGAGAGAGAGAGAGAGAGAGAGAGAGTCAGCCAGTCAGTCCTGCCCAGCTACAGGGATCCTGTGCTATAATGGTAGCCATTGTTGAGTCAGCTAATAGTGAGGGGGAAGGGGGGGGGGTTAGGATCAGGAGGAGGAGGAGGAGGAGGAGGAGGAGGAGGAGGAGGAGGAGGAGGCAGGGTTGTTGGAGGCGACGCGGCAGGCTGATGGCGATGGAGGCTGGACGTGGCACTCTGATGGAGAAGGGACTTCATGATGGAGGGAGAACAGGAGGTACACTGATGGAGAAGGTGGGAGGAAAGGGGAAGGGGGAGGGGGTGTACAATAGGAGTGATGGAGGAAGAGCGGCATAATGATGGAGAGAGCGGGGGGCCTTCATGATAGTGATGGAGGAAGGACGTCACAGTGTTGGAGAGACGGGGGGTGGGAAATGCAACCACCTTACCAGCGACCAAGGACAAATAATCCGACACTAACAAGGACGATGTGCGTGAATGTCCCACGACCTGTACGTGATCGGTACGTGCAGTGTCCCCAGGCGCTCCAGCATGCGGACTCCATAATAAGGCAAGAACGCAGTAGATGAGAGAGAGAGAGAGAGAGAGAGAGAGAGATACGCGGGAGCTCACGGGAAAGCCTGATGACAGAAGACCTGATGGTCTACGTACGTGGGAGAGCCAGATGACAGAAGACCTGATTGGTCTCCCCTTCCGGGAGGAAGGCAGCCCCGTCGAGCTATCCTACACCCCCACATCCTGCAGATGGAGACGGGGATGACAACCACTTTGGGGAAACAAAAGCATTCCCCTCCCCTCCTAGGAGATGATGAACGGCTGGGGGAGGGGGTCAGGAACTGCGGGCCCAACCTCCGCGCCCGGCATTCGAACCGATGCCGCTGGCCCGACACCCTTTGGGGCTAGGGATAACCCACCACACCTCAGACTACTCGCGATCTCCCTTTCCCCTGCCTCCCTTCCCAGAGGAGTATCTAGTCTCCCTCCGCCTCCCCTGTGATCTCCCCTTTGGCAGCATCAACACACCGGCCTTTAAATTGTCTCCCCTTTCTTCTTTCCCTGTTACGATCCTTTCCCTCCTGAGTTTAACTTCTTGTGTATCTCCCTCAAACGTTTCTTGTTCCTCCTCCCCCCCTTCTTCTTTCCATCTTTCTCTTCATTTTTCCTTTTTTTTCTTCCCCAACTTCCGTCTCCTTCTTTTCTCCCCGGGCGCGCAGCTTAACATCTCTAGCAATTTGGAAGTCTGCAAACATCCGGGGGAGGGAAAAACGGAAACATGTTTCGCACTCCATCACACGCGTCTCGGACCGTTAACTCGAACGGGCAACACGCGAGGAGCTCCCGACGCTCCTTCTACTTTAAAAAGGACTTCCTCGTCAGGAACCTTCAGGTTTTTTTTCGGGTCATTCAGCGACCTAAGGAGGAACGGCTTAGTACCCAACGCGCAGACCCTTGTCAATTCCCGTTCTTTTCGAGTCTCGTCGAAGATCTGCCCATAGACGAGGCCGCTATCAATCTGCCTGTGATCAAAACCTTTCCTCTGGCATTAACTGAACAGGAGCCAAAAGGCTTTCTTAGCACCAGTAATGTCTGGGGCGCGTCACTCGGCAATTCATGTGTGTATACGATCTGATCCTTCTTCACTCCTACGCCAGCAGCCGAGAACTCTGCATACCCATTGCTATACGAAGATCGTACGTAACGTACAGCGTGACGCGTGTGCTTGAAAGAACGTCATATTATCTACCAGGCTTGGTCGGCGGTGAGAGAGAGAGAGAGGCGGATGGGACGTTCTGTGTTAATCCAGGGGGAGTTCAATACAGTAGCAAGCAACGTTCCACGAGGGTGAGGCTCTACTAGCCTGACCCGCCTCCCCTTAGAGGACGACTCGCAGCGAGCAGATAGCGCGTCGGACGACTTCCGGACGACTCCAGCACGGACTACGACGACCGACCACCACCCCTACCCACCCTCCCTCCCTCCCCAGGCGATCGGACGACTCAAGGCTTACGGTACGAAGCATGGCGATGTATACATACCCGAGGTATACATAATGATAAGAGGATACATAGCACATCTGCCATACTCAGAGTACAATGGAGACACACGTAGACTCAGTTACGTGTGTGTGTGTGTGTGTGTGTGCGTCATTATCCACCAGAACAGCTGCATGTGTCCGCGTATATCCACCAGATCTGTAGCACGTGTCCTCCTGTATCCACCCCAGTGTAGACACGAGACCAAGAGCATGTATCCGCGTATATCCACCAGATCTGTAGCACGTGTCCTCCTGTATCCGCTCCAGTGTAGACAACAGACCAAGAGCATGTATCCTCGTGTGCCTACCACCCAAACAGCACGTGTCCTCGCGTATCCAACGCGTCTGCGTCGACCGGCGACAGATCCAAGTACCCCGGGCAACAAAATCACGCGCAAGAGAAGCGGCTGTAAACTGCCGCATGCGGGTCAGCAACGGCGGCAGCAGCAACACGCCACGAACGCGCGTGACGGGCAGAAGCGGCTGCTGAAGCAGGAGGAGCGAGAACAGCAACCAGTAGCAGTAGCAGTCTCGGTACTCCCCCCCCCCCCTCCGGGAG